>DF245202.1:0-15714 GCA_000507305.1 Breviolum minutum Mf 1.05b.01 | reverse complement strand
TTACTCCTCGATTTCTTACTCTTCTATCCATTTACTCATCTTTTTCTTCCTCTTATACCCTTTTTCTCTTCTATCCTTTTACTCTTCTATTCTTTTCCTCTTTTATGCTTCTAACCTTTTATCTTTTTACTCTATCCGTTTATTCTTTTAGTCGTTTACTCATATGCTTGTTTACAAGTCTATTCCTTTACTCTTCGGTTTGTTACTCTTCTATTCTTTTTGCTCTTCCACTTTTTACTCTTCTATTCTTTTTTCGCTTCCATTTCTATTCCTCTATTCTTTTACTCGTCCATGTTTTGCGCTTCTATTCTTTACTCTTCTAGTTTTTCCTTTTGTTCTTCTTTTTTGTCAATCAATCTGCGATGTCGCTCGTACATCGGAAGTTCCTCAACTAAACTTCGACCCTCTTTCTCCAGATCCTCCGCTCCGGTGGTGCTCTTTCTCGATGGCTCGCGTTGGGAAGCACAACGCAAGTATCAACATCAAATGTAATTGTCAGCTTCCGTGGTATCTCCTGAACGCACCAGATCCTTCCCTGCGCTTGCAGCAAAAATGCGAAAGAAATGAAACTATAAACAAATCAAATTCAAGCCAGTGGTATATTTATATACCTGTTTTGGTTTGTAAGGTTTGTATCAATGTTTTTTCTTTTCCTCAATTTTTGCAGCTTTTGTCTTGATAGGAAAGCTGTTCTTTCATGTTGCACGGTTTCACAATTGTCTTGAATACGCTTGTCCTCTTTGAAACAGGAGAAATGCATTATCCAAGCATTGCTGTCAACAAATTTTTGGGTAAAAAACGACCTGTTGAAAAAAGCAAACGTAAGTTTTTCCGTATTTTTTGCGATGTTTTCGTTTCACTGCGTCACGCTGTGGCGCCTTGATGTGATATCGTGTTTTCATGTACTGTACTACACACACAAATGAAGCAGCGGAATGCATACCGTACTTCAACTGGTGAGCTTCATGATATGTGACAAAACATGTGTAATTGATTATCTGAAAATATACATAATATACTAAATAGATATATGCTATATCATTTTATATTTTTTCTTTTGTCCGTTTCTTCCATCTCAAAGCGGTCAGCCGGTGGGACCTCTTGCAAATTTTGAGGGTAGGTTTTTGATCCACCCTGCAATTTCTTTGCCCCCGCCTTTTGTCTACAAAACACCTCACTCCTCTTTCCCTATGCCTCGCGTTGGGAAGCACAACCTAAGTACCAACATGAGATGAAGCTGGTTAGCTTCCGTGATATCTCCTGAGCGCGCCANCAAACCACAAACCAATCCACAAACCAAACCAAACCAAACCACACCACACCACACCACACCAAACAACCAACCAACCAACCAACCAACCAAACAAACAAACAAACAAACAAGCAAGCAAGCAAGCAAGCAAACACGCACGAAACAAGCAAGCAAGCAAGCAAGCAAGCAAGCAAGCAAGCCAGCCAGCCAGCCAGCAAGCAAGCAAGCAAGCCAGCAAGCCAGCCAGCCAGCAAGCAAGCAAGCGAGCGAGCGAGCAAGCAAGCAAGCAAGCAAACACAAACACACAAACACGCAAACACACAAAAGACAAGCCACAACACACAAACACACAAAAACAAAACAAAAAAAGCAAACCAACGAACGAACGAACGAACGAACAAAAGGACGACGAAGCCGCAAGGTCTTTTGTACCGAGTGCGGGGCGGCGCTTTGAATGGGCCAGAAGCTAGCTCCCTGCGATTAGCACCTGCCGTCGGTTCAATAGGACCGCCAAGCCCACCCACCATGGAGATTTATACCATCACCGCCAGGGGCAAGTGCAAACGGTCGCGAACACTCTCGATCTTCAGGCCGTGAAGCAGTCTGCGAAGGCACTAAGGCCCTCCCAGTTCTTCGCAAAGGGCACTGTGAAGAAAGAGGTTTGCACGAGTCTTTGCAGATCACCTGGCTTTACCCACCGGCCAACAACTTGACCTGCCCCCCCGGGTTTCGATAATGCGCGGTGCGCACGTAGCTACAGGGCCAGTGGAAACTGCCTTTTGTGCCACGCACACCGAAACCAAGGCGTTGATTGAACCATTAGCAGACCCTAACTCAGCAAGCTAACCCAAGCGTCATCCAAAGCGACTTTGTGAAACACGTCTGACATTTAGGCTGCAAAAGACTGAGAGCCTCTCAACCCTGGACAAACTTTGAAGCTTTGAAGGTTAGTCGAAAAACACAATCCTCCTTTCAAAGGGTTGAAGGACCTATCATAGCAAACAGCATTTGCATAAATCCAAAGAACCACATACACCTTTACAGCATCGTCTTGCAAACGGAGAATTTCTTCAAACACTTGCCATAAAGTGCTAGAAACTGTTCTTGTCTTTGCTAAAGGTTCTACCAGTTAGTCGTTGCTTGCCGGCATATTCATCCTCGCTCCCTTCTTGTCAAGGTTTGTGCTTCTCATAAATCTACCAAGCCACCCCTTCTCCATACCGTACGCAAGAATTTCTTCGGGTTGACTTTGGTTCAACAACAGCAGTGAATTCCAACTACAATTGCATTCTTTGTGAATTTCACCGACCAAAAAAGGGAAGTGAATCTAAAGGAAAATGAGACAAGATTTAAATGTCCAAAACTCAAGAGGGCTCATTCAAAACAAACATGTACTTTGGACTACTTTGGGTGGTCCGGGGAAGGNAAGCTTTGACTTTGAGCTTCTGCCGCTTCCCGTGCTTCACATCCCTATTGCAATTGCTCTACAAACCCAAGTGATAAGATTCCACTCCTGCAAAAGTATAACCGAACCTCAATGACACCTGGAATAATAGATATATGATATATGATATCTATGTATTAGTCCGTATACATATATATATATATATACATAGTCGATCTTCCATCAGCCTCCTTACATTCCTTACTCGGGGATACTTTTCAAAACTCTATGCAAAAAAACTTCAGTAGGTACACTGTGGGCATGAAAGGGCTGAAAAAGTCCTGGACAAGTTCAAGTAACTGCATTGCTTCTCATGCTCCACATAACCTACAACTACGGGATTGGCGCATGGCCTCATTTAAGGGCAACAATTCGCTAAGCGCCGCGAAATTCATGAGCTTAATGCAAACGTCAGCGAATTAAGTTGCCGTCTCGCATCTTGCACAGCCGTACTCACACAGCTCTCCTTGCACAGCGAAAATTCTTGCACAACCCAACTTACAGATAAAGCAATTCAATTTTGTCTTCAACTAGGCAAGCCTGAATGGCTCGAGCTTTTGAGGTTTCCATCCCATGGCCAATGCGTCTCGGCATCACACACTTAGCCACGACATGAATTACATTGTGCCAATCCTGACAATCCGGAAGAAGTCCAAATGCTCAGATGTTGGTTAGTTGATTCAATAGCTAGCTGTCCATTTCTTTCATCAAAAAGGATAAAGTCGGATAAACTCTGATGAAAGCAAAAAGAGGCTAAACATGTACAAACACGATACGGTGTTCGATGTTCACATTCAAACGCATTAAAAGACTCAACAGCTTGTTGCTTCTTGTGTTGGCCTATTGCATTGCAATGCCAGGTCTTCTGGCTGCCGTTGCTTTCTATCTTTTGACCCTTATGTCTTGCGGTTTTCATGGACCAAACGGTCACATGCAATTGAAATGATGCATGCCATCAAGGCAAGGCAATGCCCATTTAATTTAATCATTTGTTTGCTTTCGAATTGTACGTATTTGATCGTATTTGTACTAGAGTCTTGAATGGACCCCATTGACCTCCCACAACATCATGACATCCAAAACAATCCACAGCATCCAGTAAGCTGGTTGAAGAACAGGTTTACAGAGGTAAAGTTTACAGCCTACAGGCCCTAAAACTTGTACAGCACAAGTTCGAAAAGTAAAAATTTGTATACGGCTCAAGTTCCAGAAGGAGCAAAATATACAACAGCACAAGTTCCAAAAGTAAAAACTTGTATACGGCTCAAGTTCCAGAAGGAGCAAAACTATACAAAAAAGGATTGTACAGCTCAAGTTTCAAAAGTACAAATTTGTATACGGCTCAAGTTCCAAAAGGAGCAAAATTTTACAAAAAAAGATTGTACAGCTCAAGTTCAAGAAGTAAAAACTTGTGTACGGCTCAAGTTCCAGAAGGAGCTAAATTATACCGTTCAAAAAGGAAACATTATACAGCTCGAATTTCGGAAGTAAAGACTTGTATACTGTATACCGCTCAAGTTCCAGAAGGAGCAAAATCATACTGTTGGAAAAAAATATACAGCTCAAGTTTCAGAAGTAAAAAACTTGTGTATGGCTCAAGTTCGACAAGGAGCAAAATCACACGGTTCAAAAACTATTATACCGCTCAAGTTTCACAAGTAAAAACTTCTATACTATACAGACTATACTGCTCAAATTCCAGAAGAAGCGAAATTATACCGTTCAAAAAGTAAAAAATATACAGATCAAGTTTCAGAAGTAAAAATTTGCATAAATACGCCTCAAGTTTCAGAAGGAACAAAATAGGATGTCATTTTTCGTGGCAGGCGCAGTATTTGGTGATGGTGAAATTTTGGGAGATACTTGAGTCTCTTGAGAGTGAAATGTTTTTACAAACAAAATGCGTCCGCAAAGCAGCCAGAGGCCCGACTAAGTGCTGCGCCTGCCGCGCAAAAAGAGTATGTCCAGAGTCCATCAAGCGAGTAACACATCAACGATGTTGACGCAAGAATATGTCAATCATCCCTTGTTGTGTGACACTCGAGTATGAAATTATACAGTAATTTATCATGAAAGAGTGCGACGCAACGCAACGCGCCGCAACGCGGCACACACTCAAAACTTAAGACCCCATAAGAAGATGTGGGGAACAAATAACATCAGCAACCAACAATAACGACCCCGCCAAAAGCGACCCCACTAACAATGGCTCACTATTTAACTGACTAACTGACTGACTGACTGACTAACATGACAGCAACGACAGCGACAGCGAAGAGGCCGACGAAAAGGAAGAAAACGATGCAGACATGACAAGGATCACAAGGAAGACGCGGACGGACGCCAGAACCACAACCACAACCAACTAGCACGACAACGACGACGACGACGACGACCACAACAACAACAACAACAACAACAACAACAACAACAACAACAACAACAACAACAACAGCATCAGCGTTGAGTAGACCAGTACATGACAAGTCGCAGGTAGGATGTCAGTCCGTGCAATTTTTTGAGGCTATTTCCTCATCGTCCTAGCTATGCAGCCTTCCCTATCGGCCAATGGTTTCATGGCCTTTCTTTTTCTCCATTCAGCATGCAAATGAATTGCACACCTAAGACAAGGGTCATCAGTAAAATGTCAACAAGCACTTAACCATGGTCTGAATTGCAGCGACTGCTGTCCCCTGTCGAATGCTAAGTACAAGACTGGGCAGATTTGGAAGTCTCACTTGATGTCTCCACAACTTCCTGTCATCAAAGTCACTTGTTTCATCAGTGACCAAACAGATCTTTTCGTATTGCAATGATGATATTTTTTCTGTCAGAGAATTCTGAAAGCCGTACCAAACACAGCAATTCCAGCAGCGTTTTTGTCAAACACAATCAAAACATTCCAGCATATCCAAGGGGAAAATACACACCTCAAAGTGGTCAATGCAGTGAGACTCATCTCACTCTGGCGGAAGCTCATCTGCAAATCAGTATCCAGATAAAGAATTTTGCAGCGAAAGTCCCAGACCAACACATGAAACACACATCTTCATCTGCCAATTCACGACTCTTGAACCGAAGTGAAATCATACCCGGTATTCCCTGTCACATTCTCTTAGAAGCGTCGAATAGCTTCAGAAAGAAGTGCACCGTCACATGTGAGCAAAGCCAGCTGCGTTCACAGCTTTTACCCTTTACTGTAAATTTCCTTACATCTATGCCGAGTCGCCATTGTCACCGTGTGCCCTGTCAAACTCACCCGAACTCCCGTCTGACTCAGAGTACAACCTCACCAAGTAGAGAATGCATGCTTGATCAACTCACGCTCTGTCACATAACAGAAAGAGACCAAGGTGTCCAAAACAATACTGCAACAAATCTGGACTTTCCCTTTTGGCTTTGCGCACTTCCCTGGAAGAATGCCTTTCTGCTAAATCACATTTAAGTATGCTGCTTAGTTGTGAGCATGGCTGCATTCAAGGCAAGCAGTACTCAAACACTCCAATATAAGGTGCAACTCGGTACATCAACACCTTATTGTCAACACCCAAAAAGTTAGTTATATATGTATGTATATATTTTTTGATATATATGTAAGCAAATGAGGTCAAAATTATCTAATCGGATGCTCCACCAATCACCCAGAGCCCATTCCGCTCAAATGGGTCCACCAATCCCAAATAAACAAACTCTGAGATGATAATACAATACAATATATCAAGGGATGGACATCAGTGTCCCCACCACATGTCTCATGTGATGTCAAGGAGCGCATCGTCATTCATTGCCTCCTTCGCACCCTCCTTGCGAACACTCTGCAATAGTAACCGGAGCGGGTATCTGCGCAATTAAATATATTATATAAATTATGGACGTAGATTTGCGAATGCCGAAAGCCTCTAGTCGTCGTATCAATGGTCAGTCGGAGATTCAATGGAAGCGGAGACAGGTGTCAACAACTGAACAGTCAATTTCTACCTCAACCAATCAAAACCTTTTGTATCGCTGAAATGACAACAGAAATTGCCAGCAACAACACAGAGTAAACGCAAAGATTTCCTTCAAGAGATCAATCTTAGTCTGTTCAGTCGATCTTTGTTGTCAATGTTTCAACAACAAAAACCAAAACCTGCGCCTTCTGTCTGAACATCCACAACGGGCAGGCAGTACCCAATAGTAACCCCTCAGAACCTCTGAAGTAACTTCTTTCTCCACCTACCGGAACCTTCAACTTCTTCCAAAACCGAAACCTTGACTTCCAGACCGGCGATTCCTGAACCTCTACTCGCAATTATGTCACTTCCAGAACCTTCCCTTGAACCAGAACCAGACTTGTGTATGGTCCGGACTGCCTCGCCCACCCCTAAACCTATCTGGGCCGAGGCCTCGAGCGATCTGCTCTTTCCAAAAAATTGCACAAACACAACTTATACACATGAACCAGCCACGTTTGCCCCAAGAATGAGATAATTGCTTATTCCTATTCTGTAGAGGAAGCTTCAACGGGGATTATAAAATGAATTTGCGAAATGTCTTGGGGCGGCATGCCTTGCAAACAACACTGTTTTCCCAAGATCTGCAGTCCAAGATCTGCAGCCCATCTAAACGTGATTATGATTTGCAAAGCACTCCATTGTTCCCAAAACTCAAGATCTGTATCGGGGACTTGAGGTATCCAAAAGACTCTTCCACAATGCCTCTCTCCTCTGCCCAATCCGCTACGTCTCGGCAGAGCTCATGTTGCCGGGCGATGCGCCAAACCTCAAACTTGCGGTTTGGTTTGAAGCTTCGATCTTGGGACTCCGAACTTAACAGTATGCCTATAGAGCTTGGAAGTGATTGTGGGGAAACATTCCAAGGCTAAGGTCCGGTCAAACGGAAGTGTAACAAAGAGCCCCAGCCTGATTGAATGGAAGAGGCATTCATAGTATGACATGTGGAATGGAATATTGCCGTTGGCTTCTGTCACTCAAATCCATGGCTCTATGCGCCCTGCATGCTGAACAAGGCCAAGGCCTGACCCCAGACTCCCAACAGCCAGGCGGTTGTTTTGCCGCCAGGGCACTCGCGTTTCAAGGGCAAAAAACACCAGGACCATCCGTCTAGATTGTGCATTGGTTCTTTTCTTCGTTTTCCATCCATCCATCCATCCATCCATCCACCCATCGGAAGCATGCATCTGTGGTTCAGAGGCAATGGGTTGTTGCAATCAAACTGGAGATCAGCAGTTGGGTTGGCAAGCATGCTCAACTCACCCAGCGGGCGACGATGGTCCTCTCATGATCGTTGCTCCTCCTACTTTGCAGGGTGTTCAGCTTCTTGTCCTTTCTACTTGCAGTTGGATGCGCAAGCATGTATTGCTTGTGTTTGTAAAGTCGTTTGACACAGGAAGACAACATAAGATTGAAACTTTGAGCTTGTTGATCATACTACGGCTATCAGCTGCAAACAGGTGAGCTTGGGTCGTTTTACAAGTTTACATACATTTACACTATTACTAACAAAGGATGACACAATCCAGATCTGCTTTCCGGTGCTGCTTTCTGGTCTAGCCTGACGCCCCAAGCGTTTTTAAATCGAGGATCGCTTCTTTTGGATGCAGTAAGACAACAAGTCATTCCGCTGTGCGTCAGGCTTGTGACATTCCTGGACTGCCACTGACTTCATTGCAAATTCAAACTTGGGAATTCTTCAATCACGTAACGACGTATCATATCTATATACTATGCAGCAGAACCACTCCCATACATTCAGCAAAGCGAAACGTGTTGTATAGCTGGAGCCTCGCAGCCCAAGACCGAAGTCTCTGCAACTTCCTCTTGTTCTGCTGATGCGACCTGCTATTTTCAAACAAGAACAGCATCATAATGAACAGTCGACCACTCAGCGTAAGATAAAAGCGGTCTGCGTGGAATGCTGCTGTTACACAATTCAGAACATTTTGAGCCTGCTTGTGAATAATCACGGTCCACATGACCACAAACTCAGCAACCCGCACCAAATAGTACGAGTCCTGAAGTGTTGATAGGGACAGAAGCCCTCATCTGCTGCAGCAAAAGCAAGCTTGGTCCTTTGGCACTGCATGATCTTCCCTCCGCCAAACAAGAGGCTCCAAGCTCACCAGCACTAGAGGTAGAGCGACAAACAGACCTCAACACGCATTTTTTGTTGGTGTCTACAAAAAAGGTACTCTCTTACAACAACTGGAGTACTAAGCATCATACCATATGTGAACTGTACAGACTGATGACGAACGATCAAAAACAGCATGATACCTGTACAGACTGCAGAGGAAAGTCACAGGAAAGTTGATGCAGAAAGCCAAGCTCATTTTGGTACAGAGCTGCACTGACAAAGGATGAGCATCTGATTACTTTGAGATTTTGAAGATGATAACACCCAGCCAACAAGATGGAACAAAACGATGAAATAAGGGGAGTTGGTGCTGCGGGTGGAGGAATGTGATATAGCAAAGCCATGCATGCCAATGCGAGAAAGAAGCAAAGCAAACACTTCTGCTGTGGAAAAGCACTAAAGTTTACATAAGTAATTCATTCATAATTCTAGAGTCACTAAAGTGCAGGTCTTTCGAAAAAAGGACTGTTGCAAATGAACAACTCACTCACACCCATTACATCTGCTTTCAAGGCGAAAGGGTTTGAAAGGGTCTTCGGCTTAGACCAATGAGTCTGACACTATGTGAACTCTGCGTATACCTGCGTCATATGATGCGTCAATAGGAGTTCACCTGGACTACAAAGCCAAGGCTAGTGCAATAATCAGCGGCCAAGGACCAAAAGAATCCATATGGGTGAGTCAGGCCTGCAGGCTGCAAAGCACTTTGATCCGAACAGAAAAACCAAATCTAGCAAGAACTCGAAAACTGCCACAAAAAGTCTTTGGCCTGAAAAAACCGCCAGAGTAGCACTTCTCGCTGCAATTTCAAAGGCTCGCATGATCGCCACAGCAGCTACATACCTTTGCTTCAAATGAATACATGCTAAATGCAGTCAATCCCATATAGAAAATGTTGAGGTAGCAAATACCCACACATTTCGAACCTGGAGTAAACCAGCAGTGCCGGAATCGGAATGGAGTGGGTTTGGCCAACAAAACTGAAAAAATTGTGCAAGGCAGCTCCATGAAGCAAAAAGAGAACAGTAGTGAGGTCAAAAGGAACCTGCTGGATTTTAGACACTTTTTATGTCTGACACGGACGTGTGAATTTCACCCGCTTGTACCAAACTCACCCAAAGAGTCTTCCATGTTGCGATGCAGCTTAAGTGAGTAAATATCAATATCACACTTGAAGTGATGCAAAGTAGATGCCAAGCCATTGCTTTCGATTCCAACGCATTCAGCTGCTCAGGCGGACACTGTTTACAACCAAGGTGCCCAGACGAAGTGCGGAACTGAACCTTCTGCTCCCACCTGCAATGTCCATTTTGGTCAAGAACAGTGCTCCACAGCAATGCAAGGCCAACGGAAGCGAAATAAGCGAGCCAAGACTTCATGGCAAGGCCAAGTCCAACAGAGAGGAAGGAGCAAAAGACCTGAGGACGTGGGAGAGCGGTGTGCAAAAGTTGTTCAGTTGGGCATTGCATTGCAGGAAAAATACTGGGAAAACTGATGCTCCCCAGTCCGCGGTTGATTTCTGAGCAGCTGGACAGACAGTCTAAGTAAACTAGCAGCATTCTCCAGCACAGGGCCTGCACAGTATTTGCAAGTGCATCTCCCTGAAAATATGACTGCACAAGTGCACCACAATCAAAACATGGCAAGCTCATCTTCAAAGCCTTCGGGAATTGCCCAAATCACGAGGGCATAGAGCTGTACAAGCGAATTCGGCGCTGACTCCAGAATAGCCTTGCTTCAACACGCTATCAAGCAAATAAATCAGAAAGCCGCAGGCTGCATGCTTCTGTTTTGACTTGGATGCTCTGCTCCATGGTTGAGTTGACCCACAGCTAGAAAGTAGACCAGCATAGACAACACCCGCCCCCACACCTACATAGCGCACCACGACGATACGACCCAGAGCACTCTCCGCGACGCTCCCTCCGACATCCGCGATCAAGCAGCGCCATAGCGACACCCCAGCGACACCCTCCGCAACACCCTGGATGACACCCCTCCCGAATCATCCTGCCGAAATTCTGTGATCACTCTCCCCTACACTTGAAGTAAGAACCCGTATAACCGTATAGCCAACGCTATTTGGCGGAAATCCAAAATGAAAATACACTTTCAGCCGATGGTGGTGAGCAGCGAAGCTGGCCTCCATCAGCCTCAAAGTGTGGAAATAGTCTGTGTCGCCGTTGTAGAAAATGCACCTGTAGGCCTGGTTCGTGAATGAAAGCGGTGCTTCAAATGCTGTTTGCTCCTTCAACCTGAAATGCCTCTGCGAAAATTTGCACTTGCGCAAAGTTCAGCAGAAAGCTGGGTCTTTCTGCCATTCCTTAGCAGAATCAATGTCGCTCTTTCCAGCTTGAAGTTTTTCTGCACCCAGACGGGGCGCCACGCCATCATTGTCAATGTCTCCCCCTGGAGCACCTCCCCCGAATGAAATATAGAGGCTGGAGACCTGGTTGTCAAAGCAGCCGCTCCCTGGTTTACATGCTTGATGCAAATTTCGTTTATGGTCTTTCTTTCCTAAGACAAAGGCCAGCCACGCCCAAAATATGACTCCGGCTGCACCTGCTGCACTGCATGACAAAGGCTACATTCTTCAAAAACCAGTGGTTTGATCAGCACATCAGTGTCCGAGGGGAAACGGTCTGTTTATCACAGGGTGAGTCTGCATAGGTCCCAAACAAAAGTAAACCACCAAACAATCCAAAGGAAGAAAAAAGCTGGAAGTGAAAGGAGCTAAATAGACATAAGAGTTTGGCGAGCTATCATCTATCCCTGGATACCAGCTTACTGAGCTGGACGGCAAAAGCAATCGACCGTGAATCATGAATCAGCAGTCTAGTTCAATATCGAAATTGTACTATATCTAACATCCATCCTCGAAGGCAAGAATTGAATGCAAGCTGCGGTAAGGCTTGCAAGCAAATTGCAACATTCTCAGCGCTGCACCGACGAAGAATATCCACCTCTGCCAAAAGTTCACAGAACTCAACAGGATTTGCATGGAAGCCCACTCCCCAATCCCTCTCACGACCACCAACCGTGCAGGGTGGAAGGTAAGTATGTGGTTCGAAAGTATGTTTGAAAAGTTGCCAGATCGTGGTTTAGACTTTAGACCTTTCATAACCAACGCCTCCTACTGCTAACTACCACCACTACAACCACTACCACCACTACCACTACCACTTGTGCTACGATTACGACTACACTAAACTACTCCCTGATTAGACAATCATTGACACTCTAAGCACAAAGGAGGTGGGACCCACTAACATGGCAAGACCCTGGACCATGGAATGGATGCAAACCTATCTTCATGTCAGATGACAGATGGCTTATGCGTAGATTTTCAAGTGAAAGTATAACTAGGGGGCTTGTGAGCAGCCGCTTCTTGTTTGAAGGAACAGCCATTTGCGGAGCCGTCTTGCGTTCATACCCTGTTTGACAGACCTGAATCTCTTGGTGTACTCATCACACATACGTTCTGAGTTGAGCAACGAGTGTAACGACATAACAAACTGTACTTTGGTCCGCACCAACACCAACAAGAGTTTGTGATAACACAGGCCTTTACAAAAGTTTACAAGCTTGCTATGGCAGTGACACACTCATTTGCCAGTGGGGTGGAATGCCAAACTGAGAACCCTGCTGGGCATGAGCCAGAAACAGGGCAGCAACGCATAAATCCAGGCCTTGGCACAGCTCCCCACGCAAACAGCTTGACACAAAACGAGAAAACGGGAAAACATCTGTCCATCAGAGTATCAAAGCTAGCGCTACCTTTGCGACCATGGTGCCAACATCCATCACGTGCACAATAAGGGCGACAATTACGAGGTTCCTGCCGCGAGCAGGATACTTGTAGATGGGTTCCATTGTACCGTCATGTACATTCTTTGTAGAATGAACTTGAATGGGTTGACTTTGGTTAGAATCAAGAATGAATTCGAGATGCAAGATATTGGCGCACCTCTCCCAGTGCGGCATGGGGACAGGTGCCCCAGTGTCCATAAGGCATGGCTGGAAGCCATCACGTCCCGCCTCATGCAAACAAGGACATCATGCTCCAGGAGTCACCAGGTAGAAGAGACAATCTCAGCTGGATTGCGACGCAACAGGAGCACCCGACCATCCATGAAGTCGTTCACAGTTCCTGTCGTACTGGACATCATTGTGTTGTATCATTGCACCATGTATCATTGCACCATCCAAGCATCCTCTAAGGTGACTCGTCGAACTTCAGCAAAGATGCCAGCGTCAAGATTTGCACAAGAAAAGATCGACTAAAGTTGTTGGTTCGCCTCTACAGGTTTTTTGGTTAAAAACTTGTACGACTAGGTTACTAAGTAAACAGAGTGAGTCAAGAGGTTGAGACATATTGCGTGCCTTTCTATGATAGAGGAGCATCTTTGCTCTCATTGTCGAACTAAATCTTGCAAAGTGGTGAAGTGGGAATAGCTGAGGTTCAGAAATGGCTCGTCCAGTCAGGCAGGCAACATGTTGTTCTGTCTTCATTTCCCGTTCGTGGGTTTTCCAGCTGGAGCAAAATGCCAATAAGCCGCGACAATGCCCACAAACATCAGTGCACAGAAAGACTCACCAAGTTAGACCCCGTCATAGCAAGGCGTACCATCTCCTAGGCTTACAGCGTGCAGCAGAATCGCCGTTTTTTCCACGTCTTGTGCTGTTTGTGCTGTTTGTGCTTTTGCAGCTCAGTGAAACTCTTCGGCAAACGCCATTCATCTCACTCATGTCTTGGTCTGCTCAGAATTCATACAAATCCTCTTGAGCTTCCTGTCATGATTGCACCCGACAGCTGACCTCTGCTCTGTGCACTTGCTTTCTGCGCTTTCTATCTACATGCAAAATAAGTAACTGGGCAACCTCTGCAACAACTTTGGTCACCTTTGCTGCCTGGGAGACAGTTCAGGTTGGCTGAAGCGGCGAAGGCTAGGCACTTAAGCCAACACTTCGTTTGGATAGCAGAGCGGGCCAAGTATACAGATCTGTCACTAAGCTTGCTACTTCTTCTGCCTCTTTGGCATCGACCAGTTTGCTTACCTACATACTACTGACCAGGAAATATAGCGCAAAATATAGAAACAAAAAAAGAAGAGCGCAATTGAAAAGCTCCTGTGACAAAGAACTTGAACTCTTTGAAAACATTGCTGATGCCTCTCCGGTCTTGATACCAGCCTGCACGAGCAGAACTTGTCAGGTCAAGTGGGGGCCTGAAAAATAAGACCTGAAGTGAGCCTGAAAGCACGCAAATAGCACCAATCAAACAATATTTCGCCTGCAAATTATCCTTCGTTTGGATATTCACGCCGCTCCGCGGCAGGGTCCGCCCGCACCAAGTTTACAAGGTGTCATATTTTCTTGTTCTTGTTGTTGTTGCTGTTGTTGTTGTTCCAAGTCACATATTTTAGACCAAAAACATCAAAACAACACTGTATTTAGGGACATGTTTTGCCTTTAGAAGAAAAAACGTTGGTTTTGGCGTTGTTTTTGCAGCGTCAAGGGCGAACATCGTCCAAAAACATCGCTATTTACACTGATTTTAAAGAGAACGCTTCCAAAACACCGTGTTTTGCGATGTTTTTTCAACAAGGGGCTTTAAATGTACCGCAAATACCACGGTTTTCTTCATGTTATCACTTCCAGTTCTCAAAGCAAACCAACCAAAAACACTGGTATTTTACTGTATTTTTGACAAGACAACATGCCAAAAAAACGATGTTTTGGAACAATTTTTCGCATTTTGTCAGCTCGTGTTCGTAAAGTAAAAAATCAATCATTTTTTGCTGCGTTTTTGCCACCGCTCATCCGGACTCAAGAAGGCGTTAAATCGCCAAAAATAGCTAAACTGCACAATCTTTGCTGCAAAGTTCTAACCCCTAAAATTGGGGGAGCCTGTCTGGGCCCAAAAATGCTGTAAATTACGATGTTTTATGAACGTACCATGCATTTTACCTGCAAAAAAAGGGACCCCCCCCCCAGCTAAAGCTGACTGTGTTAGTCCCTCCGGAAAGACACGCCCTTTTGCACCTACGGCGCGGGCGGATTTTCAAGCCCTACAGCTTTGGAAAACAATTTCCTTCACCTCGACTTATCATCCTTGCGAGTCTTTTCTTACTCTTCTCACTCGCTGTTCTTCCGACTCTTACTTTGCTTCCTGTTATGTACAATATTCCGACAGTATTCCTTTCTTTCTTGCCCACTACTGATGTATTCTCATCCTCTCTTACTGTTTCTCGTTGCTACTCTTATTTTTCCTGCTCTTCTTGTTTTTCTGCTTTTTTGTTCTTCAACACCGCAATTTACAGCATTTTTGGGCCCAAACAGCCTCCCCCAGTTTTTGGTGTTACAACTTTGCGGCAAAGATTGCGACAAACAAAATGTGGAATTTAGGTGCAGTTTAGCAATTTGTCCCGATTTAGCGCCTCCTTGAGTCCGGATGAGCGGTGCCAAAAGTAGAGTAAAAAATGATCGTTTTTTGAATGGAGGCGCATGAGGCGCATGAGCTGAAAAATTGTAAAAAATTGTTTCAAAACATCGTGTTTTTTTGGCATGTTGTCTTGTCAAAACACTGTAAATACCAGTGTTTTTGGCTGGTTTGCTTTGAGAACTGGAAGTGATAACATGAAGAAAACCGTGGTATTTGCGGTGCCTTTTAAGCCCCTTGTTGAAAAAACATCGCAAAACACGGTGTTTTGGAAGCGTTCTCTTAAAATCAGTGTAAATAGCGATGTTTTTGGACGATGTTCGCCCTTGACGCTGCAAAAACAATGCAAAAACCAGCGTTTTTTCTTCTAAAGGCAAAACATGTCGCTAAATACAGTGTTTTTTGATGTTTTGGTCTAAAATATTTGACGACAACAACAAC
>DF245201.1:0-19977 GCA_000507305.1 Breviolum minutum Mf 1.05b.01 | reverse complement strand
TTTTTTTGGTTTTCTCGAGGTTTTTTGGGTTAGATTTTTCATGATGAAGATGCACTATATATTAGATGATGTTTATTAGTATTATCTATAAAATGGCTTTGTATTATGAACAGTACTATATACTATAGACTATATGGTATCCCGGTTCCCTCAAATCCTTTTACAGGAGAAGCCTTAAATACTGTAAATAACGTATAAAATTGAAAAAGGTAGGTCCCCGGGGGGGGGCTACCATATATATATATCTTCCCAATCAAAATCATTTACGGAAATGTAGTTGACATTGAAGAGATAGCTATGGCTGAGAATTATGGTGCTTCAAAGACCGCAAAATTGATCGAGCTTCGAGTATTCCAAGCGCAACAGGAGTTGACGACTGAGCGCTGGACACTGATTGTGATTCTCGGACCAATTGGTTGTGCGAGCCACGAAAAGAGTTGAAGTAGTACACTCACTCGGGAAAGTACAGGTATATGTTTTAAACATATTGTGTGTATAATATGCGAAGGACATCTACTTGATAATTATGATGTTTGTTGTTTTGATTTGATATATGATCAATTCTGGGTTTGTTGAGTGCTGTTTCTATATGATGATTGCAATCTGGGAAGGGCAAAAAAGGTGAAGGGATGAAATGTTCATGAATTTTGTCCGCTGCATCAAAGGAAGTACAAGACTGCCTTTTATTCGTTCTACCTGCCGGTTGCCTTGGCTATGCTGGTCACTGGTGTTCGAGACCGAGCAGCATATGACACTGCACGAGAAGCTTTGCTGTTGGAAACTCAGTCGTCGTACTCAACGTGCCCATGCGTATACCATCCATATTCTGTAGTATGTGTAGTGTGCACATCACCTGAAGAAAAAACAGACCAGCACCTTCCAAGGGGTGCCAAATAAACCCTAAGGGATGGTTAATTGACACCCCTTAAAACCATTTGGCACCTTTTGGAAGGTCCAGGGATGTGTATCCAAAATGTATTCCATACAAAAGATTATAGTGGATATTTTTGTTGACTTTATGTGTTAAAGTCTTTTCCAACTGCTCAGCCTCCACGTCGCCTTCACCTGATGACATGATGGCAATATGCCAATGTGAGTTGCAGAGTCGCATGATATGGAAGAGTCGTAGAATTGATGGTAGCCTGCATGTACAAAACGACAAAGAAGATGTTGCATGGTCTTGTGGTATTGCATCTTATCAGATCATGATATGATTTCATGCATCCTCAAGTCATGGACCCAGACAATCTCACCTCTCAGGGAGATGGGCATCTACTTCCAGGTGCATCCAGAAGTGGACAAAATGGAAGGTTTGTTTGAGAGAGTTTTTTCTAAGGGGAGTCAACAATGGTGAACATCATGAATGAATTACATAGGCCTTCCCAAAATAAAGAAAGTTGTTTCCCAAGCATCATTTTTCAGTGGCTATTTTAGTTTTAGGCTAGGTGGTGGTTTTAAATATTGTTTATTTTCACCCCTATTTGGAGAAGGTTCCCATTTTGACTACTATTTTTCAGATGGGTTGAAACCACCAACCAGTGAAGTACCAGCTATATCTTTTTCGGGGGGGGAACAACAATTCAAGGTTTTTCAATGAAGTTCCAATGTGTGTTTTGTTTATCCAACGTAAACATGCATTTTTTTTTTGTGTGTGTGTGTGTTGTTTTTTGAGCAAAGGTCAGCAAAATTCCTTCCAAAGGGTTGCTTCACTTCAGCAGTTTCACTATTAACTTCTTTCTTCGGCTGGGGTTTCCAAGAATGAGTTGACCAGTGACCTACAGCATGATGATTGCATGAAACCACATGAAACCAATGATTTCAGCCATGAAAAATTTCTCTAGAACTTCCATGAATTTCACTATTTCAAACATTTCTCAAAAAATATCCCAAAGATTTCCCCCCCCCAAAAAAAAAGAAAAGAAACATGTTTTACCCTAAAAAAACTTGTCTAATAATTTCCCCCTGGTGTTTTTTTTTGAAAAAAGCTTCAGCTTCACCGGCGGCTGAAAAGAGGCACAGGATGATTACCTGGATGCCTTTGCTAGTCCTGAAGTGCTTGGAAAGGTGCTTCCCAGTTGGGAGGGTGAAGAAATCCGGCACCAAACAACCACCTGGGATGGTTAAAACCTTATTGATAATGGGAAAATCATCAATCCTTGGTGGTTAGCCGGATTTTGTAAATCACCAGGTATGTCATTGATTTGGGTGAATATGATACATTGGCTTGGTGACTGTGATATGTTGAATTTGGTGAATATGAAATTTGAGATGATTTGGAATATGATAGTTTGGTAGTTATGATACTTCGGTGAGTGATCTGTTGATATTTTGGTGAATATGATGTTGGACATATCATTGACAGGTGGATGGAAGGGAGCAATCAACAGAGCAGTTACTATATCTAAAATCCAAACCCATCATGGAGAGAGAGGAACAAAACTACTGCCATGTTCCCTTCACCAGTTGTGACTTTGATATGGTTGAAGTTTGATGAAAAGCAGGGATACATCTTCGATCTTTCCACCCTCTCTTGAATATTCGTTGGCAGTTGAAATTGATATTGGGAATTGTGTCTCAATCTAAGATGGGCTGAAACATGTAGATATTTACATAGGACAAGTATCACACATGTATACACATATCATATTATTATATAAACGCGTATCCATGCGCATCCTATTTTATATACTGTATCCACCAGATTTGGTGTGCATCGGAAGGTCTCCGCAAGAAAACGCCAAAACAATCGAAAACATCAAGATTAGGGACGAAACATGTCCATTCGGCCATTGATTTGATTTTGAATTTGAAATGAATGACCCAGATATGATATGATATTGGAGTACTGTATGGGCATTTAAAAAATCGGGAAAGGCTACGGGGTGTTCTATCAACCACGTTGCCTACCACGCACAGGTGGGCACTGACATTCAGGACGGGAGTCCCTGGTGCTGTGGTGACATTCCCTCATAGTGAAAAAACTGAGCAGTTGACCAAACAAACCCTATGATGGTCTGTTTCAAATGAAAGGGCTATATGTTTACGGGATTCACCACCGGGGGATGAGTAAAATCCCTATCAGCCATACATATCAATCCCTACCGTTTTTAATCTAGTGGGACCACATGTAAACCAACGAGATCCACCTGCCAGGACAAGAAATGTAGCTGGCTTTTCGCGCATGCCTACCATGAGCAAAGTACTCCGGAGGTCTCGAACGCTGCTGAGTTCTAGATGCGGGATGATGGGAAAGGTTGAAAAGCTACCCAGATACCAGGAGTTGAATGATACAGATTGGCTTGGATTACAGGACATAAATGAAAACGATAGTTGGGTTATCACAAGACCTGAAGCAACTACAATCAATCCGACACATTGAAAGATGTGGAAGGCTTCAATTTCAACCCATATTCAACTCGCGCTTTGTCAGGCCAAATCCTACTTGGACAAGCACTATGGAACCTGCGAGGCAAGAAAACCTGGACATCCCTCTCCCAACGGCCATATGCTGTTGGCTCCATTTCGGAGGTCGGAAGTGAAGAAGAGGAGAAGATCAAAGAAATCTACAAAGAGCTCGGCCTGCAGGTCCTGGCAGCTTTTCAGAAAAGTTGATTTTTGTCAAAGATTCGGAGATTTAGATCATTTTAGATCCCCCTTAGAGTTTCCTCTACAAAATGGCTGGGGTAATTGGAAGGGGGATAGGTTGAGAAAGCTGTTGTTTAGGGTATGCAGATCGAGGTCAAGAAAGAAAATGCTGGAAATTTTCGGCACATATTTTGTTGCCTGTGATAATCCTTGGAAATTCCTCACTAGTCGCAGCGTTTCCAGACAAAAAATGGTGTGTTTTAAAACTAGGGATTCTTAAAGCATCTCAAGCCATTAGTTTCCAATCAAGATTTAACTTCCGACACATCCATATGTGCTTTCCTTCGACTTGTATTTTCAGGAGCTCTTTGCCAACTACGAGACAGAAATCCAGGCAGCAAATTTGGGAGGGGATGTGGTGAATCTTCCATCATGGGCATTGTGGATGGAGAAGGGGTATTTACATGTATTGTGTATATATATACATAATTATATTAAAGATATCCGTATATTATATATAAACATATATTTATGATGTCCGCACGAAAATGGGCCGTGTGATCCGTGTTTTTTCAAACATGTCGACCTCACAGCTAAGTTCGATGCTAATGCTAGACGAACGGGGGATGGAGGGGATGTTAAGTTTCCTTGAAGTTGCCTTTTATCACACAGGAGAAGCTCCAGGACTTTAAGGCCAAGGTGACTCGGGGAAAATTCCGGGCACACCTAACTGGAGACCAAGAATCTTTCTGCTCAGGGAAAAGGTGGAAAGATGGGCTGTCAGATGTATTTTGAAATGAAAAAGAGTATCGAACTGTTGGTAGCTGTTGGTCACTCAAATCTAGCAACAGCAAATCATATACCCATAGGATCCGTGGAACCAGTATATTGGACCTACATTTACGATAAGAATCAACCATTCATCTAGGTTTTCTTAGTATTATTTAATACTATTTATATATATACCATATATACATGGATACCTATAGGCTCACCCTCTCTTTGAATCCCATAGGTGAAAGATGCGGATCTCCCTTGGTCGATTTTCGAAAGGTGCCGTTGGGAATACTGGAGATGACTGTACTGATATGGTTGATGGAAGAAATCCCAAACAACCACCTGGGATGGTGCTAAAACCTTGTAAATAGGGTAAGCTACCGTTACCTCAACTGGTTAGCAGGATTCATGAGCCATCAACAGTATGGTTGTTTTTTTGTTAGTTTAGGGCATATGTTTTGTTTTTGAAGAAAGGCGAAAAGTGCTTCAAAAGGGGATTGATCACCAAAAATTGGTGATGCTTGCAATACGTAACATATCACCATCAATGTTTGGTCGGATTTTTTTTGTTTGTGTGCTTGCGCAAAAAACATGACCAGCCATTTCACCAATCCTTGCCAAGCCATTTTTTTCGGATTCACTCCCTGGATCATCGGCCGGGCCAACTTCACTAACTCCATCACCTCTTTGCGCTCAGCACCCGAGGTTTTTTGCATTGATCTACAAACGCAGAAAGTGAGGGCGCCTTCAAATCGTCGCCAATCAGAGCTGACTTGATGTGCTGAGATTGTTGATACATATGGTTTTATCTCCTGAGTGTTTGATGAAAAAAAGAGACTGACTATGGAAAAATAGTGGCTTACACTAGAAAACTCAGATAGGTTTTCCAAGTGGGAATTCAACTGTATTGAAACAAAAATGAAGTTTCTCATAGGATTCTAGAAGTACTTGGAAGCATTCGATCATGCCAAGCAGGACTCACCTTCTTACTAAGAATTGATGGAGGCGAATGGCATACTGGAAGGATTTGGCAAGACTTGTACGATCATCATGATCAGGATGAGTTGATTATGATTATGATAAGATTGAATCAAGTTGATTATGATCAGGTTGCATGAAATTGATGATGATGATGATGATGATGATGATGATGATGATGATGATGATGATGATGATGATGATGCTGGTGGTGATGATGATGATGATGACGATGACGATGACGATGATGATGGTGACGATGATTATTATTATTACTCCTACCCGTATTTCTCCCGCTACTAGTACTACTGGTACTGGCAAAATCAAGCGCTCTGATTTCGTGCCAATACAGGAAATCCATTCTAGCCAATTACTGTTTCGATGATGATCCGTTTGGAAAACTGGTTGGGTGTTCAAAAACTCCTTCTAGATGTTGAAATGCCTGATGATTTGCTGCCATTGGTTGTGGATTTCTTTGATTAGCATTACGTCTCACTTTCTCTGGCACGGCCTCTCTTTGCAGCTTTGGCTGCTAGGGCTTTGGCTGTTACCAGACAGCGTAGTACAAAGAACATCACCGCGAGAACAGTGTGCCTCCCTGGGTATGTTGCGACTGCTGTTTGGAAGTGTGACCGAACCCCGCGGAAACTCGCATTGACAAAATATGATGTGTCAACACGAGATTAGGAAGTTCAAGATTTAGGATTGCAACAGGGGGAGTGGCCCATTTGATCATTGCAACGGAAAGATTCTCCGAAAGAGGCTTGCTAAACTGTGTTTTTTTGCAAAAATGTAGGGAAATCATATCCGCATCAGACACACCCTAACCTTCAATCACCTTGATGGAAAGTTTCCGGAGATTTCGTTTTGTTTCAGAATGGTTCACACCTCAGTGTTAAAAGACAACAAAAACATACAAAAACTGGATTATATACTTATTTTCGATGGTTGTTTCATATATACTGCCAATTGGGTGATTATATATCACCTACCACATATTCAGGGAACCAGAAACAGCTATTGATATTTTGATGTTTCATGGTATACCCGATAAATATCCACGTGACATAGGGTGTATATGGGGTTGATTATCAAGGGCCCCCATCCCAAGGGTACCACCATTTTCCCTATGAATTTTGCTGTGTTGTGATGTCTTAAAAGAAGTCAGGTGAATTTTTGGTCGACTGTTCCATGAAAATCCATGAAATGCTGGATCGCTGGAAGCTTTTTTTTCTTCACACCATCGGGCAGCCCGAAATGCGCTTTGCGGCGGTGGTGGAAGAGGCCACTGGGAGATCTCAGGGAAGGTGAGATGTACGTACAACATCGGTGTTTTATTGAATAGGTTTGTGTTCTTGAAACGCTTCAAAGACGTTTCAAGATACTTTTAGATGGGTAGGTGGTTGTTGTTATTCAATTTTCGGTTCTTCAACTTCAACTAATGCCAAAGTGTTGGAACCTGAAGCCCTGAGAACTGTCGATAGCCACCCCCAGCCGTCGGGCCGTGGAGCCTCCCTTCGACTCGGTGCAGGCATTTGCAAGAGTGGACCATCAATACCAAAGTCGATGGCTGAGACTTAAGGATGGAAAGTCCATCAGGTCCCAGAGGATGATGTCCAGCCAGCTGATGTCTTGATCACATCACATAGTCCCATGGGGTGTTGTTGTTGTTGTTGTTGTTGTTGAAAACCTTTAGATTGTTGATGGGTGTTTCCATGTTTCTATTGGAGTGGGCACGTTGGTTGAAGGAGAACATCAACATTCCCTTTCAAGGAGTGAGATGTCCATTCTCTTAAGGAGGTGAAAAGACCATGCTACACATCAGATGTCTGTATTTTTTTGCAAAGTGGCTGGGGTCAACATCTTGCTAACGACACTGAGGGGTTTTTCAGCAACGGAAAACACCGCGACCTTCCCCCTTCCCCCCTTGCCGACGCTGGTTTCGACAAAGGTCCTGAAGAGGTGAAAAATGCCAAGAAACGAATTCGCGGACAGTTGCTTGGTGATGCTCGGTTAGGTAGTGACCAGATCCGTACGATAAAAGATATAGGTATAGATATTATATAGAGAGAGAGAGAGAGAGCATCTCTTAAGATGAGATCAAAATCAGGAGTTGTTTGCCGCTGGTTGACCTGTTTTGAAAACATCAAGAAAATGTCAAGATGAGTTGCTATTCCGAATCTATGTTTCCATTTCGTCGGTCGGTTTTTGGGGGAAGATACATCATGAAACTTCAGAGTGAAAAGTTAGACCTTGCGTGAGGTTTCGACAGGCTGCAAAAAGTCTGGACCAGTGTTGTGGAATGGCAGTTTGGCCAGTGGAAGAGGTGGAAGTTTCGGGAGTTCCCGACCCGAAAAAAACCTCTCGGTATCGGCGATGGGTGATAGAAAGTCTTTTGGATCCAAAACTGGACCATAAGATTGTAAATCAAATATTATTTATCAATTGTTTTTTTGTTGTTTAGGTTGACTTATGTTTTGAATCATCCAAAAGTGTTTTCCCAAGTCTTCTTTTTGATCTTCGATTTTCGTTGTCTTCACTTCACTTGAAAACATCAAAAGGATGTCAATTCACCGTGTGCAAAGCGCAGAATTTCCATGAACCAAGATGCTTTTAGGAAATCCAAAGGTAATCCTTAGGGCGTTAGGAAATCCCTGGGTCCCTTGTCCAGTGCCCAGAGAGTGGAATCTCAAAGTTGAAGGAAGTGTGAAGCTAAAGCAGCTTTTTGAGATTTTTTGTAAAACCATTCCGAAGGTCTACATACAATAATAATTTCATAATAATTCATACAATACTCATTCGGGACATAGTTTTGTTCGGGAAGTATTCCATAGAATATCCTTATTTAAACGTTCCCAAAAAAAAAATCCCGTTTGCTACGAAATTCCTAAAGTTGAATCCCTGCAGGTCATGCGAAGACTTGCGGGCGAGGCTTTGCAACCCCTCACCATCCATGACTGGTTCGAGCAGGTGGGGCGTAACGGGATGGGAATCAAAGTCACTTTTTAAAGTCGGATCATTTTATATACTTTTGAGAAATGTAACATATCAAAAAATGGCCATATTTACAAGGAACCACCTTTGGAAAAAAAAACATCATTTTGGATATCCATGTTAGTTTTCGGGGGTGTATAAATGGTGTATGATTAAGTATTTCTTGGTGGATGTCCTGATGGGTTTCCATGGTTTTGTTCAATTTTTGCATGTTTTTCGAGTTTTAGAAAGGTATGAAATCCTCTCAAAGCCTATCGTTCTTTGGTTTTCAGCCTTTCCTTTGTCAAGATGTTTCTGGTTTTACCCTTGGCCATTCCTTGATTTACTTTCCAACCATGGCCCTGGCTGGCCACATGGCCTCCAGCACGAGGTGGACTGGGCCATCGTGCTGGCAGCGTTTGCGTCGGAGGCATCGCCCCATTTGGGTTCTGAGGAACAACTGCAGACAGTCGCCATCCGAGCGGTAGAGAAATGGATACTTAGTACTGCAAAAGTTGGGACAAAGTGGAAAAAAAGATTAAGTTGAAGGGGGGGTGGGGTATATGTTTGCATGTGTGTATATATATACTTGTGTATATTATATGTTGACAGTTCTAAGTTCTATCTATATACGTTGTTTGGGATGTTTTACCAATTAATAGACTTGGGTGAAAGGCGGGGAGGGCTCCAGAAAAAGTGTGTTTCGATATGTTTCGATATTTTTGCATATGTGCATTTTGAAGGGATTTGCAAGGGTTTGTATCCAGTCATATTCCATTCATAGCTTTTGGCATGTTTCTATTTTCTCGCGCAATTTCGCAGATCCGAAATCCCTCAAAAATAGGGTGACGTTTGTTTCGGTCCATGGTGAGTTTGTGCAAAAATGAAAGGCAGGAAGCTACAAGATGGGGCCCAAAACCTGGATAAAATGGGGGGGTGAAATGTATTTTTGCCCCCTATAAGCAGGAATCTTATATATATGCCCTAAGAGTTGGCAGTTTTTGTTGGTGGAAAAATAGCTCACCATATTCAATTATTCACCCCACCAGCCAAGGCGGGACTCCGAGAAGGAGCATAAGCTACGGTTGTTTCAAAAGAGTGGCAGAAATAAGGCCCCACAAGGTGCCGTGCCACAGTGATTTGCCAGGGGGGTTGAAGGGTTTCCAATGGGAGGATTTTTTGTTGATGTTTTGTTTGTTTGCAGTTTCCAAGGCTTTCAAATAGAAAGGTTTATACATAAAAGCAACCCAAGATGTGGATGTGTGTTTTTCTTTACCCTTTCTTTTACAAATGTAACGGAAGCCGTTGATTCGAGTGGAGACACGGATTTTGTTCAAATCTCAAACTCGGAGTTCCGAAAACTCCCTCAATGCCGGGTAGCATGGCACAGGAAAGTCAGAAGAGATGAGGGAGTTGATCTCCAAGCGACTCGTTCATCGAAGCGCTGTGGGATTTGAGAGTTGGAAGATGAAAAAATCAAGCGAGAGATAGGCATCAAGAAGAGATTGTGTGATGATGTGTCCTGTAGCTCCCCAAATTCATGTCAGTTTCAAATGGTTGTTTTCGGTGCCCACACGGACTCTGCGATTCCCTGGAAATTTGCGAGGAAATCGAATCCTTCGCACCTGGACAGTGGCTACAAGGTGCAATTTGATAGCTAAACACTTTGACAATTTGAGATGACTTTACTGGCAAATACTGAGATGTAGAATACCAAGTAGTTCTGACATGTTTATGCACATATGCATAGACTACCATAGAATACATAGATTAGTGACTCATCAACCGATGCTGTCTGTTTTTTGGAAGGTGTTGGACTCCAACAGAGAAGAGCCAAAAGGCGGAACGGGTGTTGTTTCAGGCATGTTAGGTCATATCATGTATTGAAAGCAAAACTCCATCTTTCAAAAATGGGCAAGTGTGCGTCCCAACTGCTTCTTTGAATTCTCCTGTCAAGTGATGTTTATTCTTTGTCAGGCCTTCGGGCATTTAAAGTCCTTTGATATGTTTCAGCTTGACAAATGATGACGGGGTTGAAATGTTCAATCAATCATATTCCATAAAACATGTTGAGGGGGTCGATCGCTTCTGGCTCAAACCATTTTGAATGAACCAAACCCAAAGTTTGTCATATACTCCATCATTTAGGATGCATCATCACCCAAGTTTGTAGAAGAAATGGTCGTCCCATGTTTCTTTGGGACTTTGGGACTATGGTTTTGAAACTGGTTGCTATTGATTGGAAGAGTAGCCAGATAGCTGGGTCACTTTCGGTCCAGAGTCAGATTTGAAGTTCAAATATTTTCTTTGAAGAGTTGAGAGAACACAACGATTTTGCAATGAAAACAACGATTTTGATCAGATTCTTATAGTCATGTCAATGGCCATGGGTGTTTGTGTTGAATTTTTGTTTAATCTAAGATGCTACCTACCGAACTGCTGGTAGGTGTGAAGCATGGACGAGAGGTTGACACAGAGATAGATTTGGGTTTCTTTGAGGAGGCCGGGGGAAAGGGAGCCTCTGAGGAGAGGGGATTTATTTTGAATCCCGGATCATGTCGAAAATGGTCGTCTCATGCTTCAAAATGTATGGGGAGTCATGTACATTCAGAGGTATTTTGAAAATTCAATAGAGTGAAATGAAGTGAAATAGATACCACCTGGAAAGTATATAGATTCGGTGCGGGTTGTCTTTGTATGTAGCTTAGTTTTTCAAGTTCCCTCTCCAGATGCATCCAGGACCTGGAATCCCTGCCCTTCAAAAAATCCACTTTTCAATGCTAAGATTTGCAGCTTCAGCTGAAGTTGGATTTTTTACAACACAGCTTGACATCTTTCGGACCTCAAAATTTGAACTGCCTTCAGGTCGACTCTTTGGGTGTGTCCCTTCAGGTCACCGTTGAGTGGTGGTGGATGGATTGGGGAGGCTGGTTGGTTGGAGATGTAAATGTTGAAAGGTGCTTCAAAGTGGAAATCATAGTTGTATAACTCTTGTAGAAGATGGGTTTCAAAGTCCATATATTTTTTTGTTGGTTGCGATGGATGTATGTAAATGTAGTTCAAAGTTCGAGTCTTGCTGGGTTGTGTGGGGATGATGTTTGGGGAGGGATTGTTGGGTGGCATGTTCTGCCACCTGCTTTTAAATTAACACACTAGGACCAAAATAGTGAGATGATTCAGGGAGGAGTTCATGGTTCGATGTAGATTGATGATAGTTGATGTATGGATGTACTCTTTGTACGATACATTTTGGACAATTTTTAGGATGGTACCGTCGATGTCACGAGTCACTCATGAAGCTTTTTGCAGAAAAGCTATGCTATACTGGCATTTTGGTTTCGTCTTCAATACCTGATAGCTGATGTTGTCTCAAAATAGCAAAGAAATTGTGGTTCCAAGAATATTGCTGCTCCCACCCCTTGGTACCAACCTCAAACTTGGTTTGCCTAAAAACAAAGGTTCAAAGGTTCTAAAGTTATGTCTATATATATGATGGAGTGTCGGTGCCCCCCCCCCCCAACCCCATGGTATCCCCCCCTGTGGTGTGGGTGGGGGTGGTGGGGGTGGTAGTGGAAGTGGAAGTAGTGGAAGTATTAGCAGTAGTAGTAGCAGCATTACTACTACGGATAGTAGTAGTAGTAGTAGTAGTAGTAGTAGTAGTAGGAGTAGTAGGAGTAGCAGCAGCAGCAGCAGCAGCAGCATTACTACTACGGATAGTAGTAGTAGTACGTAGTCGTAGTCGTAGTCGTAGTCGTAGTCGTAGTCGTAGTCGTAGTCGTAGTCGTAGTAGTAGTAGTAGTAGTAGTAGTAGTAGTAGCAGTAGTAGTAGTAGAAGAAGTAGTAGTAGTAGTAGTTGTTGTTGTAGTTCTTGTTGTAGTAGTAGTTGTAGTTGTACATGTACAAGTACCAGTACAAGTAGTAGTACTAGTAGAACTACAACTACTATGTCGTACTGGGTATGGCGTGGGGGACCATACCATGTGAGGGGCCGCTGACACGCAACAAGCGATTATATATAAGTCAGGGTATATACAATTGTGATCCATTGTGTACGCTTTGCTGTTCATAGTCGATTTCCCAATGTTATACGGAATGCTTTCACTTTTACATACAATAACTATCCATTATATAACATGGATGCTGAGTTTCAGCTGCTCACCTCCTTTTCTTGTTTTGCTTGCACTGAAGGACCTGCGGGTAGAGTCGACACTTCCTTCTGGACGTGCCGAGAAGCTTCTGATGATCGGGGCTACTTGGTCTATCATGCTGGCTTGATCCAGAGTTGGGGGTGCACCCGCGAAAGCCAACGGATGGACCCTTAATTCCTTTTCCAGGTATCTATTTTCAGGTGTTGGCCGTTAGTTTTCGAGGGTGTAAGTTCTTGGGATACTCCAGGATTTGGGGGGCTTGAAGACCCTTCCAAAAATACCTCCCAGATGGGCTTGAAAGATCTTTGCCTATCAGTTTCTAAGTCAGTACCAGTGGTGGAAATGCTGAGGATGTTGTGACGTCTGTGAATGGCACGCCGGTCAAGTCCCACCAGGCTTGAATATAGGGAAAAGGGAAATGGTTTGGGAAACACATGGCAAGGTGGGGTTCGTTTCGGATATCAATGACGTTTGATGTAGTTCAATTTGGAAATCCAAACGGGATTATAACACCAAGGGGTTCGTCGATGGTCAACTTCGGGGCTCCTCACACCCATGAAGTTATGAAAGTGTGTAATAGTTTTTTTTCTCGAAGATTGAGATATGTAGAAATCCATCACTTTTTTCCTTGTTTTTGTGAGGCAGGGCAGGTGATTTCCTTTAACAGAAGCATCTAAGAAGGTACTGTTGATGCTGATATATCCCTTTGGATTGACATGGTGAATATCCAAACATTCCCATAAATTATAGTGTCTATGGTTCAAACTTGTTTAAGCATTACTGTTGCAAGATCCATCAACTGCTATCAACCATAGGACCATAGGTATGTTTGGACCATTTTAGTTCCTGCCTTGGGCCGGTTTCGAAGGACTTTTGGCGAGAAGTTGAGCAAGCAAAACCCGGACAGCTCATGGTGAAGGTTTTGCGAAAAACTTCCAAGATCCTTGGAAGCGAAAAATGGATGGTGAAACTGGTGATGGGTAGGTTTTCGGGAATTTCTGAAGCAACAGATGGTTTCCTTGGAAGAAACTCTGATAAAGACCTTCCTATTTTGTTGAGCTGTTTAGTGGTTTCACGGATGGACCGGATGTATCTTCAAAGTGCCTAAAATTCCACCGGGAACAAACTTTTGCGACTAAAATGGTTCACCTGTTTAACCTGATTCCTTTTCAAAAGACTAGGCTTGGAATGACATCATTGGCAATTGGCAAATTTTCAAAACGCAACTCATTGCCAATTCAGCTCACCAAGCGGTGGAAATAAATGGACGTTGGAAATTCTTTGCCTGGAAATCCTCTGTTGAGAATTCCATGGATTGCTCAAATGAAACGAATGAAAGGTGATTTGCCATTACAACTTGATCAAATTCAGTCTTGAACTGTAGTGCGGTTGAACTGCTCTCAAAAAGATGTGACTGAAATATATGATTGGACCATATTGGACCTACATTGATGATTGGTTTTATTGGAGGCTATGTGTAGAAAAAATGACCCCAAGATTTTGGTTAGACTAACATTCAAAAGAAACACATCTTCAACCACCAAGCATCTACCGAATCCACCATTTGAAAGCCTCGCAAGCATCGACGAGGGGAAGCCAAAAAAAACGAGGCGGATCGAGCCTTCGACTTCACCGAAAGTTGTAGTAACAGAGGTGGAGAAGGTTGATCGAGGTCCCTCCGTTGCATGTTTTGAATGATGAGATGATGATGTTTGTCAAGACTTGGGGGGAACGGCAGGAGAGATACTGCACCTCCCCTTAAATTTAACGAATGACCTTTGAAAAGGGACCATCTCAAAAACATCATCACTACGGTTGATGGTTCAGAAATCCCAAGGCCAACCACCGGTTGGGATGGTGCTAAAAACCCGTCGTAAATAGCAGGATTTCAAGTACCAACCAACCTCAACTGGTGAGTTGACCGAATTTTAGAACCATCCCGATGTTGTTTTTTTTTTCCGATAGGATGTAGATATATAAATATATATATATATACACACATGATTATATGTATATCTAATTTATATATAGCTTTATATTAACGTATATTTCACCATCAACCCCAAACATCCCCAAACCAAATCACCCAGCCCCATTCCAAAGGGTTGATTTTTCTGGCCAGGAACTGGACTCCAACAAGCACCAGTGGAGAGCCACCCCCCCCGAAAGATCTGAGAGTTCCATGATAGCCCCATGGCCTGAGAATTCGGTGGGGCAGCTGCTTTCCCAACTGAAACACGGATTTTCCACCTGTTGTTTGCTGTAACTTCCAACAAAAAACCAGTTGAGATGCCAATGTTAGTTTCAGAATGGGTGGTTATATGAGGTTATATGGTTGGATATGGTTGGGTGGGGTTGTGCCCTCTTATGGAGCATCCTTTGTGTAAACGAAGACATGAGAAGTGTTTTTTTGCCCAAATTCATGTTTTCCAATCTTTTTTGTGTTCTATTGGAAATGATGAAGTTGAATCAGTGATCAATGGGAAGTTGTCAACAATCAACTTGTATCATCGGTCACGTACATTCCCTGAAAACCTAACAGCAACTTTTTTTTTGCTGAAAATAGGCCTGAAACCCCAAAAAGGAAAGGATCGTCTTCCAACCATCATTTTCAGGTGCGTTTGCGGTTAGTTTCAGGGAGGGTATGATTCGCAATGGAAGCCCCTGAGGTGCTCAATTGCGAGGACACCGGTTTCCGATGGTTCACAATGTGATGGTTCCAGTGGAAATGTGGCGGTTTTTTGTTGGGTCCCAATCCCCTTTTAAAGGGCTCTTAAAAGAGGGGGTGAAACAGCTAGGGTACCATCCTGATGTAGTTTGATTGTTGATTTTTGGTTATAAAAGCGATTCACAACTTGCATGTCAGAAGTCACAAACCAATGATCCGCCTTCTCAAAACGATGCGTCTTTGACTTTCACAACTGCAACACAGGACATAGGCAGCACTGCGAGTAAGTGCGCCGTGTTCGGTGCTCGACCTAGCCCATTTCCATGGGAAGCGGTCAGGCACCAGAGCTGTTTGTGATTGTTGGTGGAGTCGGAGGTCGAGTTGCATGGCACTTGTTTTGACTCCTGGCAAGGGTTCTAGAAGATATTTCCTGTGGCTTTTTGTTTGGCCATTTATTTGTTTAGATACAAAACCGCGTCACCAGGAAAATAGAGGTTTCTTGCCTCCTATTTTCAATTGGTTCACTTAAACAGACCTTTGAAAATCCTTGAAGTGTCTTGGTTTTTTATTACTCAGCTACATCTGGGTTGGACCTTCTGATGGTTCAAAATTGTCTGATCTCCAGGTGTGCCATCAAATTTTACGAAGATCTTGGCTTCATGCCGCAGCCGGTTTGCCATCAGGACGGGGACACCGGGTTGGAAGCCATTGATGACGCACTTCCAATTAGGAAGAATCAGGGGAAAACCATGGAGAAAAAGGATAGATGCTAAATGAATCCAAATGATGAAATCCTTCAACTTAATAGTTGATGAACCATTGTGAATGGTCCTACTTGATCACAAGCAGTACTAAGATACTTGGCAGATATCAAGGAGCCTTGCTCGCCCTTTACTACTTCCTCTACTCCCTTTTCGTCCTTAAAGAGACATGTCATTTGGCATACAGTTCCAAAATGACCCAACATCTGGTTCTTTTCCTCTATGGTCATCTCTTCTAGTCCATACATACATGAAATTGTCCATATGTATTTTATTTTGTTTGCAAATTTGAATATGTATATATATATATATGGATACGTACATACATATTACTAATATATACTAATATTACATATGAAATTTCCCCATTTGATGACATATCTTTTCTTGAAACGCCTCCCCCTACCCCCCCCCCAAAAAAACCCAAAACAACGTTACGGTTAGGTACCGTACCGTACCTCCCTCCCGTCGGACGGACCGACGTACGTACNATTACATATGAAATTTCCCCATTTGATGACATANCTTTTCTTGAAACGCCTCCCTCCCCCCCCCCAAAAAAAAAACACAGGTTTTGGATCCCGGTATCCTCCCCCTGGAGGCCACGATGACTCGGCATCCTCCGCCTCCGGAGTTGAGACCGAAGCTGGTACAATGTCCTGTGGTGGATGAGGATGGACGCCAGGAAGGTGGGATTTTTGTAGTTATTATAGACACAACAGATGTTTTTATACCCCAAATATTGAGGATGTACCGTCCCAAACCGTTTTTTGGTGGATTGTACAAAAAACAAAAGATGTTATGTTTCTTTTTGACATCATCAATGTTTTTGTTCATTGGTTTTTGTTTGCTTTGAAAACAAGTCTCATGTGATATCCCCTTTCATAGCCTTAATGATGTCATTTCCAATTGACTGAACCTTCCTTCATCGACCCTGCACCAACCACTGGCAGGTCGTGGGTCGGACCGCATCTTCGTCATCAATTTGGTCCCTGAGCTTCAAAATAACGGCGAAAATTGGTCGGCTATGTACATATATACATGGGTGCATATCCGCGCATATGTATCTATGGATACATATATGTACACAAACATTTATATATATATATGTATATTTATATATACAGATGGTCTAAATATTTTTTCTATATATTATGAATATACTACATGTGTATATCTTATTATATACATATATTATATAGTGTATGTATTGTGTGTGGGTTCTATTTTTCAGGAAAAATCACTGGATTGTGAGTCTGATCCATTTGATTCTCTTTCAAAAGAGCTCCATGACCAAGTGGAAAATGATGGTCAGACAAGATGAAACTTGCTTCCTCCCAGATGATGGTTGAGTTTCCCTGCCAGATTCTGGCAGAAAAGTATAGGAAGAAGAGTCCAAAGAAAAATGCCGGCATCAAATAGTTGGGAATGGCAACATGTTTGCCAACTCTGCAACAATAATCTCTAGCAAATCCGAAAGGAATCATGCAAAATTCATAGAAAACCAAGAATCTAAGTTTTTGAGAAGCACCAAATCTCACCTGTCGTTGTGTTTGTTTGATTTGCGAGGCGAAGACTTACGAATGTCCTTTTGTTGACAACAGCACCTTGGAGACCTTTGTTTTCTGTGAAAATGGACCTATGGTGAAGAATCTGAGGGATTTGGGGATGCAATTAAAATGGTTTGAATTATGTTTTCTCAGTTTGTTTGAATCCTTTTCTTGGCAAACTTTCATCCGGAGCCTTTGTAACCATGGGCCATGTGTGCTTTTTCGTTGTGACCATATGTGTGTTTGGGGTAGTTTCAAAGAAATGCTGTTGTGCCTACATTTGTTGCATACCTGAACCAACTGGATGCCTTTTCTCCTCAGTGATGGCATGTTGTTGTGACCATGGGTTTCCCAGTTGACCTAAGGTAACTACCGGGAACAGGTTTGGAGTGGCCATGAACTGTGGCCCTGGTTGCAAAAAGGAGGAACAGCGTTGAAGGCAACGACTCCTGACCGGTCACGCGTCCAACTTGTTGACACAAACGGACAGCTTGAAATTCACGAGTTTTCAGGTGTTGTTTGGAACGAGGGTGATGAGCTATCATTAAAGGTTAACCAGGTGTGAGTACAGCATTCAGACATAAAGTCACCAAGAGGCACACGTTTTTTGGTGGGGAAATTACTTTTAAAGAAGATCCGCATTTCCAATTTCCCCTGAAAAATGATGGTTGGAGGACTGGCAAATGTTCAGGGGCGAGCTTTGACACTTCCACAAAGTACAAGACACCAAAAAGCTGTGACCACAAAAACGGCCAACTTCCTCAGAAGGTCACACCCCGATCTCCCCCACTCCACTCCAATTTGGCACAGGTGGAATACATCTTTGATAGTAACATGACTGCAAGAATCTGGAAAGCGACAAAAGTGGAAGTTCATGATGGTCGTTTTGTTGCCATTTTGGGTGGTTTTGAGAATGCAAATTTGGAATTGCGGATTTGTGCATTCAGTGTCTTGTGATGTCTTTTTGTTCATTGAAAGTTTCTTTGTCATGGCTTTCTGCCTGATTCCAGTTCCGTGCCATGAAAAGTACATGAGCAGAAAAAAATCGGTTGATTTGTGTAGGTTATTGTACTACCCTTCTGGTATCATACAGCTCATGACATGGGAATCCGTATGAAACAACCCGTACTTCATGGAATGGCGTTTTGTGTCTTTTCATAGCTCACATGGTTTGGATGTGAAGGAATTTTAGTTGGTAAGTAATTCGCTTGACTTAGGCTGCTTTCTGTGAATCTTATCGTCCTCCCAAGCTTATTCCAAAATGGTGTTCAAGAAAAGTCTTTCTAAAAAAGACCTCCAAAATGCCTGCATTGCAACTTGCTTGCAAAGCTATGGGATCTGTTAGTTTCAGGAAGTAGATCCAATAAATGCTTGGCCTTGGTCGCTTTTTCAGGCTTTGGCGAATTCTTACCCTCTCGGGAGGTGTTGCCACGTGGAACTTCCTCCACCAGTGGTCGGATTCGGACTGGTTGCTTCGACGGTTAGTTCAAAAATTGATCCAAGTTTCATTTTGGGAGGTAAGAAAAAAATATAAACCAAGATATACCAACAAATAGAGACAAAGACATCAGTATCACCAAGAATCGACCTTGATCATAGAAAGCCAGACCCTTCTGTAACTCAAAGCGGGAAACCATAGTTATTTGTGGTGCCATTTCCCATAATGGCACCCCATCTACTGGGAAAATTTGGTGGGTCTACAGAGTTGGAACCACACTCTACTAACACTTCTAGGCAATTTTTTTTTCAAGAATTGTAGATCCAGGTTTCTTTGGAAAAAATCAGATGACATCCTTGCTTGATGGGTAACCAACCTCTTACCCTCGACAATCCAATTGCGCGGCATGCAGGATTCACTGGTCCGAGTATGGCGGACGTTAATGCAAACATCCTTCAAATGACCTCAAGATAGGCCACGAAAAGGTCAGAATAAATTGAATTTAATTGAATCCCACAACCAAAATCATGTTTTTTGGGGCCACGCAGATGAATGATTACGCCAGGAAATGGTTTAATAAGGGAATCACCCCCTGGATTCAGATTTTTTAATTATAGATAATTAAAATTACTTAAATTATATTTATATAATAATTAGGTTAAAAAGGTATTTATATTATTTTAAAATTATTCAAATAAATAAAATTAATAAAGATATATTATTTAATTTCATAAAATAATATAATTTATATAAATTTAAGATATATTTATATAATAAAAAAATATAATATTAAAAATATTAATAAGAAGAAGAAGAAGGAGAACAATAAAAATATATTGAAAATAAGAATTTATGAAAATTAAATATATTGAATTGTTAAAATTATGATATTTTTATAATTTTGTAGGTATATTTATGGAACGAATTTTTGGTAAGTGGTTGTATTTCTAGTGTTTAATTGTTGAATTAAAAGATTTGACATTTAATATATTATATATAAAATAAAAAATATTTATATTTATATATATATATATATTTATAATTATCTTAAAAAAGAATAATTTTATATAAATATATATTAATATAAAGGTAATATGAT
>DF245200.1:0-19761 GCA_000507305.1 Breviolum minutum Mf 1.05b.01 | reverse complement strand
CTTGGCTCAAGGCTCAAGGCTCAAGGCTCAAGCCGGGCTTAAGTACCTGGCTCAAGTCACTGACAAAAAGGCTGACTGAGTCTACACTGGTTTGACTTGAATTGCTCACTGTTAGTTGTACTGGAGAAAGATCCTAGATCTTTTCACAAACAAACAAACAAACAAACAAACAAGCTAACTAACTAGCTAACTAACTAGCTAACTAACTAGCTAACTAATTAACTAACTAACTGACTGACTAAATTTGATGTGGATTGAAGAAACTCTTTGTGACTGACTATCAGCACAAAGAGTAGCTTGGTTCAAGTTTCAAGGAAAAAATTGTCACAGCATAACCAGGGGCCCAGCTGCTCCGGTTTCTTCACACTCCACCAAGATGATTTATATGCCTGTTCGTTGGGCCAGGCATTGTTCTCCGTCTTTTTGGTCTCTTGGGCCATCACTCCAAACATCACACATAGTTTTACAGAAAAGAAATTTGAACTTGATCTAATTGAGACAATTCAACTAAAATGATACAACTACTGTATATAAAAAACCCTTTGAATTGAATGACAACCATTCGAACCTTCACAATTCCCACTATCCAGTGATTCCTTCCCTGACGCCTCAGGACTGCGGCCAGAGAAGCCCGTACTGGATCTGGAGTGTCGTGCGGGTCCAACCTGCTCGTAACTCAAACTCTTCATACAAACAGGAAATAGATAGGATAGGTATGGACCGGTATGGATAAACAGAAAATAGATACTGCCACTCTAGACTATTTAACTGAATTCCCAATTCATGGTCGATTCCTAGTTCACCTGCCTAGATGTTCTTTAGTAATTGGATTTCTACATAGTTTCAGATATTGACTTCCGTAGAATCTGCATAGCATAATGCACATAGATTGACGCCAATCCCGTGATGTTAACTCCCCTTGCCTTCACTGGCGTCGCGAGCGTCGTCTCGGCGCATTTCTCTGAGTTTCCCTGCAGCTTAAGACTCTTTTTAAATAAAGACTTGGCAGCAAGAAACCAGTTGGCCTTCCAAACTCCTACCATTGTCAGACAGCCACCTCGGTATCTTCAAAACGGTTACCACACTGTATGGATGCAGCGGATCTGAGTCTCTAACTACCGTCACAGGCGCAGAATTGTGGATAACCGGTTCCTACTTTTCTGCCTTGAGAATATCATGGACCACCAAACCCTGAATACAAACCAACATCAGATTGTTGGTGCAAGAATCGCATTCATCAGATTGTGGCACAAGAATTCTTGATGTCAAAGCTCAACACCTACCCAACAAGCAGCCCTGCTGGCAGAGAACGCCCTCTTTTTTCCACTGTGCTATGCTTTCCAGTGCAAGAATGTACAGTGGCTTCTTGAGGACGACATAACCTCCATGCACTTCGTAAAGGGACAACGGCACAAGCTGCCAACTGAAATCGGTGAAATAGTGAAGCACAACCATGTTTGGTATAACTTGTTGCAGATGACAAGATTGTTGGAAAAAACTTTGGCCTGGCGGAAATGCGGAATCAACCGCTGAGTACAGAAAATCAACAAATTGCCATGGTGTTTTTGACAAATGGACGTCAGCCACATCCCATAGGCCTGCAGCGGGCATTTTGCTCCTGAAAGTATGGTCAGTTGGAGCAAAACTCTAACAGTCTCACCTGATACCTGATTGCTTGGTAGAAACTGATTGAGATGCTGGATGTCTATGTTGCTTCAAAAATCTCAAATTATACCAGCATAGTCCCCAAATTTAGCATGGAAAGGTATCAGCCATTTCCGCAATTTGCAAACCGATTCAAAATATACTCCCTGCCCCCAAAACGAATTAAAATCTGCCAACCCTCACCCGTGCACACATCCCCCCCCCAAAACAAATCCAAAAAATCTGCGAACCCTCACCCCTAGACTTGAAGTAAGAACCCCTATAGCTCAAGCTATTTAGGGAAAAATCATAAGTTTCCTACCATTCCTATGAACCCCCTGTCATTCCCCTCCCTTAACTCCCTTCACTCCACCTTTTTTTGCAACGTCGCACCGGATCCAATCAAAAGATTCCGAGCTAAATCTTCATCACCACCAGCAGCCTCCAATGCCAAAACACATTTTGTATATTCCACTCCAGTGGATGCCAAACGTGCCACAGCATCTTCAAATAAAGCAGATTCACCAAGTCCAAAGGCTAATGTTGTATCGGTAGAAGCAAATAAAGGTGTACCTTCAATTCGCCATGAAGGTCTTTCAAATCCTTCAGTTTCTACCAAATCTCCAGATCTTTCATCTTTGTGATCCTTCTGGGTGTTATTTTCACTTCTCTCAGTTTTCTCTGTTTCTTCTGGCACTTCTGGTCCTTCACCAAACATATCCAGTTCACTGTCCTTTGCTGAACGATAAACGATTCGTCCTTCTGGTGCTGGGGGAAGCGGAAGAAATTCACGATCCGGTCCAAGGCCCCCCCAAATCCCGCGCTCCAAAGTAGCACTGTGCGTATCACCTGAAGGATGTGTTCGATCTGTTCCTGTCTCTTTAGACCCTTTTCGTGCACGTAAAGCCGCAGCTGTCATTGGTCGTTTCTGTATCCAACGTTCACCTCCACAAGCTCCACATTGAACTGCAGCAGCAGCATTCAGCAGCGTACATGCTGGACATGCCCAGTCTTCCTCCTCTGCGGAGCGTTTGAGCACCGGCTGTTCCGTCCTTGGAAGCACCACCACCACTCGGTTACCGCTCCCAGGACGAAGGCTCTCGCAAGCCACGCATTTGGGGCACTCGGGTGCGTTCAGCAAGGTACAGCTCGGACAAGACCATTCTGGCAGATCCGGTTCCCATGCCAACTCTTCATCCAAGTGAGGCTCCGGCATGGCAAAGAAATAGCCAAGGTAAAATACTTACTTGACAGGAAAAAAAAACTGGGAAAGAGGTTTTAGAGTTTTGGAAATCTGCTTTAGTAAGAAAGGTAACAGACTTCAAATGTGCATCAAACTGTTGGGTTTTGTGTTGCTGGGCTCTGCATGTGCGTTCGACTGCACGTGTATCATGTGCACGCATTAGCGTATCAGAGACATGATCATCATCATCATCATCTTTTGATTGCGTGTTGTCACCCTCTGAGTCAGAGCAAAACACATGAAAGGCACAATCAAAGAAGGATGTTTAAGCACATTGGTTTTCCTATACTTTTTATTCCCCTTGGGTGTCCACAGGGCGGGTCGGCTACCCACAGCCTGGCCTAAAAAGTGGGGTGGTGGACCCTTCAAACCATCACAAAGCAGAATAAAATTGAAAGGGCCATACCTTGTCCATTCTAGCCTGAGTTACCTCCAGCCAACATAGCAGAATAAAGCAGCATGGAACTCCTCTATCAGGTCAAGCCCCTCTGAAAAACATTCCAGCAGCAAACAGAATAAAACCCAGGTGCCCTACCCTGGTAAGACAGCATGATCAGCATGGCTCAAGATCTTTTTGACAAGTGTCATCTGGTCTGCACGCGTCATGTCAGACTAGTTCTGACTCTGACGAACTAGTCATAACCTTCCAGGTCTTTCAGGCATCCCTGGTAAAGAGGTCGTTCCCTGATCTCAAAGAAAATGAAACAAAGAATTGGACAAGCTGGATTGGTTGTTTTGAAACAGGCAGGCAGGCAAAACTTGGCACAAGGAAACTAGCAAAAGCTCCAACTCTTTAGAAAACACAAAATGCAAAGAACACACAACCATTGGGGCCAGCATCCAGATCATCAAGTTTGAACCCACCAAGCCAAACACCACACACTAAAGCCGGCGCTGCAAGCAGGTGCACCTGTACCCAATTTTATCCTACGCTTACAAAATAATGCTAGATCTGCCTTAAGGCCATAACATCTGACATCTCCAGCACCAAGACCACCCAAGAACCCCAAGCTCCCCTGGATTTTAGGCCAATGCGTGCTTGGGTGCAACATCAAAATAAAAAGAGGACATTGGAGACATCAACAACAAGAAAGGTGACCACATCAAGTATAAGCACAAGAGCCACAACAAGAACCTCAACAAACCACACTTTCCGATCTTTCGGTAAAGATGGTGAAGGTCAAAAAATCCAGAGCTGGTCAAACTCCAAACTCAAGTTTGTTGTGGCACCGTTCGCTTGATTTCTTGATTTTCTTTACTTTTGTATCTCTTGATTCTTTTGTCCGCCAGAATCCGCAAGAACGCCAACAAAAAACATTGCCACAATGATCCAGAATAGAATCCAGAATCATGGTTCAAATGGTTCAGAATAAAATCTGAAGGGATCAAGACTCAGAAGCATCGTATGGTGGATGTCCCTGGACCCTTGACAAAGCAAAAATGATCAAACATGGTCTTAGAATATTTTTTTTAAATTTCAGGGGCCCAACCCGAAAAAAAATAAGCATAGAATAAAATCCAAACATGCTTTCAGGGGCTTAAGCTCCCAGATTCTATTCTGGATCATTCGAAGGGGATACTTTTTTCTGCACTTTCATGTGCCATTTCCATCCATTTCCTCAATTATGTGGAAGATTGCTTTTGCTATGTCGCTCAAAATCTCCACCTTCAACCCTCCCAGTCCTTCGATGTCGAGCTGGAAACACACCATGCGAAGGGAAGGGGATGCCGCTTCGAAAGTCCGATGGTTTTCGGAAAACAAACATGAAAACTGAGGGCCTGCAATGGTGTGGTTGTGGATATGACTTGAAACTTCATGACTTGAACATCGCAAATGAAACACATCAATTAAAGAAATTTTGTTTTTTTGAGATGAAGGGTTTCACTAGTCACTAGTGGAAGCCTTGTATCGGAATGTCCTTTATATAACAAAATGCCATTGCCTTTGACAAGCTGTGTTTTGTCTTGGTGGCCGCTGCAATGCAAACCCGTCTGAAAAAACCGAAAGGGAAAGGCTCATCACGTCTCATCACCTGTTCGTGACAAACAACTACATCACAAAAGGGCTCTCATTATACAATTGTGACATCCCTTGAGCCATCATTCTCGGCAATGAACGAGACAAAGGTCCTGTGACACCCCACTTTTTTGCTTCAGGCTACTGAGTGATGCATCAAAAATAACATGCTGCATGATACTAATTATTGGCTTCTTGTGACTGAAGCTGGAGCTTGGATGAGTACTCTCCTCCTACGTTGTGATAGACGACTTTCTTGCCATGAAACAACCGTAACAATATCTGGTCGAAACTGAACAGATTTAAACTATCAAAAATACAGTACGTTTTCTCGGCCCGATTGATCTTTCCGAATTTTGTGTAATATATATTTAGAATCATCAATCCTTGTGGTGTGTCATCAAGTAAATGTAAATAAGACTGCTTGGGCTCATGGTCTTGACACGTCAATACTGTCACACTCAAATCTAAGCTCTCTAACATCGCAACTTCAAAAAATCATGGGGTTCTACAGCGAAATCCCTTAAACCCATACCTACAGTACAGTGACTCCAGTGCGACATGGTCTCTGATTCGTGTCTTAAGGGTTCATCCATCCCAAGGTGAAAGACTAGCTTTTAAGAAGGTACCGCTCAAGCGATTTCGCTATGTGTTCCATAATGGAATGTTATTTCAATATGAGATGTATCTAGTTCTAGCATAAATGTAGAAATATATTGTGCAAACTATTCGACAGTAAAGACAATGTTGATGTTTTTTTCTTTGGCAAGCAGGAAGACGCAGGTCTACTATTTCGTAGACCTCAGCAGCGTGCCACAAAAACACCAAGGCAAATTCTGAACAAAAGGCGAATTTGAAAGGGCTACCATTGCACCACCAAAAGTTTGTTTCCAAATTTCCCTTCACCAGGTAGATTCAACGGGGTTTTGACGTGACGATTTGTATTTCATCTTTCCAAGGCTTCATTTTTGGGTACTGTTTGGGGGGTGAATTTCCAGATGTCAAACCCAGTTTTGTTGTGCAAACTCAGCGCTTCACGCGTCTCATTCAAGAACTTGGAGATCAGATTCCGCACCGCTGCAGAAAATTCCATGTCCACCTGATTTCTTGGCGTTTGTGCCCGTGGGTTTCTGGCTGAGACTTGCCGTCAACTTCAAAACAACTCGAAAATCACAAAGGTTCCAAAGTTTCGCAAAAACCAACAGATGGCATCTAAGTCTCACAACTTTCAAGGTCAAAAGAACACGAACTGGACATCAAGGCAGCAGAATCGTCCCGGAATCATGTTGCCTGTTGTTTCTTGAGACCGAGACCTCTTTGGAGTGATTGACCGCGGAATTGCGCATCTTAAATCTCAACAGAAACCGCTGAGCTCTACTATCAATCTAATCTACACCAGGCACTTCACAATGCTTGTACCAAACTTTTGGGAAAAACAAAGGCTCCAAAATCCCATTGATTTTATATTGAAATTCTCCAGTTTTTCCCCAGCAGATTTCGGGGACGAACGCCAAGACACATCTGCCAACTCCAGAATTGAGTCTAAAATGTGGCGCACCTTCGGCGCAAGATGAGATTCCCAGGAAAATAGACCTAGTTGGTGGTTTAAAGCCTTTTGAAAAATAGTCTTGAAATTGGAACATCTCCTCAGGTAGGGGTATAAAGAAACAATGGTTCGAACCACCACCTAGAAACATGTTTTGGGACCCAAGATCTTGGATGATATCTCCAATCTTGATATTAAATTGTTTCAGGTCATGAAAACATGAAAGTCTATCGTTTCATTACCCTTATGTACCCTTTTATGCCAGCTACCAAGCTTTCACATTCATCTACTACGGTTGCGAGTCAGATAGAGAACTGCAGCTGGAATTCAAGGACTGCATGTTAACAAGTCCAAAAAAAACTCTCGAATCAATCTGTCCAATCCATGTCCAATCCAAATTCAATTCGCGATTCCTTTTCCAATCCAACAAAGCCATCAAGAAATGGATAAAAATGGCATGACTTGAAGTACCTTACCTTGTTGTTTCATCACCAGGTTTTACGAATGCCACCGGCCCCCACCTTTCTGTCCTTGCGACTTGTCATCGTTCGCGAGGGGAAAAACTCAACCTTATGCTGCGAGGTATCCCACGCATCATCCCTCAACCAACCCCCACCAACAAATACCCGTTTCACATCTACTCAACGAGGACAATTGGCTGATTGGTTGGTTAAGAACCTTTTTCCGCCAGCATTGCCGCCGCCAAAGTGAAGATTCTTCCAAAAAGAGGGGGGTTGGTCTGGTCCAGTTCCCTAAAAAAATCTACAATTGTGACTGGAAATCCCACAAGAGGGTTATACATCCCAAGATCTGATCGTCTGCTATAATGATTACAATGAAATCGCCCATTGGACATGGAATTTGAAAAGCCTGAAATCACCAAACTTCAAACCGGGAAATCTGGCAGATGATGTGTAGAGAAAGTCTACCAAGATATCCTGATCAAAAGTTGATCCGTGAGATCATGAAGCACAACAAAGTCCACTGTCTACAGCCAAGTCACTGGTGGATCGGGAGGATATCCTTGGCTGAGGCTTTAGGAAGCTATGATTAGTATAAGTTGTGAGATATTGATACCACACGTTTCTTTGCCTGCCGCACCCGTCATCCTGGAAAGAACTAGAAGTGTAGATGAAATGTAATGTATCTCTCAACCGTGTAAATCTCCCAATTTAAACTTAGCGGACCATTTTTGGGTGTGCCAGGTCATCATTTGATCTACAATGATAATCCAGTAACAATGCGATACAACACAATGAATAAAAACATCCATGTCATCTTGCCATCTCCATCTCCAAACTTTCCCAGCTACCAAGGACTCAACTAGTATTGCAGCCATGCCACCCAGTTCCTCCCGTTGCTGAGGCGTTAGAAAGCGAACACCATTGAGGTGGCAAATCAACGGACGACGACTTCCATCAGAAGAAAGGGAAATGCAATGATACCTCAGGTGGATCTGTCGATATTTATCGGGTGAGTTTCAAATCCGCAAAAATGATTTTGTACGGAGAGTCTTAAAGAATCCAGACAAACACACAATTTGTGGGAGAGAATGGCTTGAGCGCTTATTCAGATTGAAGGAAAACACATATCGGCTCCTTACAATTGTTGCTTTCGCCTCGCATATCAAAAATCCAGAATCAAGAATGTGAAACAAATTATGTCTTTGACACATCACCAAACCTCAGGAGTACGTGGTGGTTTAGAGAATCATTATGATATCTCGCAGTACCTCATCAAACAGACCATCCCTTTTGTGGACGCCAAATGTTGCAACTTGCCGTTCATGGTGCGTCCCATACTTTGCATGCACTCCATTGCCCATGCCGTTCGCCATGATGTCGTTTCTTTGACGAACCTGCAACGTCCGTATGAAGAGAACTAACATTGAAGGGGATTTCTGCTTAGAAACTGTTGCCTTCTTTATTCTTGAAACGGAGCCACGTTGGCAGCCGCTAAGATTTCCAATCACGACCAGATTTGAGGAGACCTTGTTTGATTTGTATCACTAAGTGTGTCAAAACATCTTGTTGCACCGGTATGTTCACTGCTCACATTATTTAATCTACAACTTACAACTCACAAGCCCTAGCCCATCATATGGCCGAGTTGCACCAAAGGTCTCTTCAACAAAGTTTCCAGCAGTGTAAGCTTCGTTAGGTCCAAAGACCAATGACTTATAATGCTCCACCACAGCTATATGGGTACTGTCCTTATGCAAACGCTCGGCTCACTTTGTGCCATTTTTGTCTTCAATCATTATGGGAGGAGGGTCAGGTGGGTTGAAAGTCATCCAAAAATGTGCTGTTTTATGCGATGTCTTCAAATTCAATCATGTGCTTCTGGCCTTTTTTTAGGACACTACCTACCCCGCGAAGGAGCCAGGTTGAAGCAGGAAGGTGCATGTGTCACCTGCCGAAATGAAGCCCATGTTGAAATCAAGCTCCTTCGATTTGGATTGGGAACGATGCCAAAACGTACCCCCGGAACATCATAAAGGTCAAAAAGGTAAAGGATCTCAGGTGATTTCCAAGAGCATTGTCCAAATTCCTGGGGAATGATATGGTCGCAGCATCTTCCGAAAAGAAAGAACATTACATTGTTGACTTAAACCTGAGTAACTTTGATCATATTTTGACCAATCTAGAAAACCCTGATTTCTCAAGAGGATTCCCAAGACAATTTAGCTTGTGGGATAAGTTCATCTGAGAGGTTCCTTACAACATCACAATTTCGCTTCCGAGGATCATACCAGAAAATGATCCTTAGCCATTGCAAGAACTTCAAACAATAACCAGCAGCAACCGAGGTTATTAAAGCTTCAGGACAGCGAACGAAGATTGGGTAGCCAATCTACCAGCTTAACATGTCCATAAGAAAAGGAGTCATAACAGCAGCTTTGTTCCAAGAACCGATGTAAGAAACTGAACCAGCAACTCTGAACAAAAAATTGCAAAAAAAATGTGAACATGTTCAGTCGTCTTTGTCAAGTTATGGAAGTTGGTGACGAGTGGATCCCATGGACAGGTTGAGGAGAAGCCAATGAAAATCGGAAAATTGAATATGTATAAATATATATATAATATATATATATATACATACATGTGGTATTTGTTTCTTGGAAAACAGCGTATCTTCCATGTAGAAGTGTATAGGGATAAAACCGCATTTGTTTTTTGAAAGAGTTGTAACACAGAATGGCAGTAAGACAATGGCTTCAATTGACACCTACGGATCAGTTGGAGGAATTGGGATCCAGATCTGGTTTGTGGTGGAAACATGATGATACTGTTGATGGAAAAAATCCTGCACCAGTTGATAGGTATATCAGTTTATCCCAGTATTCACAGGGTTTTATACATCCCAGGTGGTTCAGGATTTCTTCCACCAACAGTACCATAGGTCTCAGTTTCCATCAAACTTCCTTACGGCCGGATGGTTCAACAAATACGTATTCAAACATGCCATCTCCACTAAGACTGGGTGGAAACCTTTGACCCTACGCAAGTTCTCTACATCATTTGCTCCGGATCCCCACTGACAAAGTGACAAAGATCCGAAAAAAATGGAATGAAAGATTCACCAAGATCTTCCAAGAGTCGGCATGAGACTAATCTCTTCAAAGACTTCGGGCTTCACCTAGCAGCTGATGGAAATATTGAAAGAGAAACCTACTGCATATGGACAAGTGGGCATAATTATGTACGTGTATCTGTATTGATGTATTTATCTATATGTATATATATATTCATATAAATATACCTGATCAGATATACTTGATCACATATCTGAATAGATTATCTAAATCAATTATCAAGCGGGAGAGTGAGAGAGACCCCAATTCTAGGAAGCAATCACCGTTCCCCAGTTCCTCGGTTTTCGTGCTCGATACCTTGACACCATGGTGTTGAAAGGCGATCCCTTCATAGTGCAAATTCACCTCAACTTATGAAACACAACAGCAGTGGTACAACCTACCAGTGACATTCCGTACCATCTTGAAATTAGTGTTGTGTAATCATAGTCCTTATAACTTATGACATCTGGTATTTCTTTTTCACCCACTCCACCCCGGTAGCAACTAAACTACTTTGATGGATGAAAACTCAGCGAGTTTTTTACTCTTCAAGTTGGAAACTCATGGAGCAGTTAGTAGTGTTTCATATGTTTTCATGAGTTCTTTCAAATTTTCGATCCGTTTCAGATTTATATATATGATATAATATGCACTTCCGTTGAAATTCTTTCAAAAGAGGCATGAGATCTCAAAGTGGACCCGATCCACTCTCCTTCGAAGCCCAGTGGCTAGCAAGGGCAAACCCACGTATTTCACGGGATTGTGACTATCCTCCAAGACGTCAAGCACTTTGTCTAGACCTGAAAACAGAAAAAACATCTGCAATTTCGCACCGTGTCTTCGAAACAGATTCATTCCTGACTAGAATAAGTACCATGAGATTCAGTGATGAAAGCAATACAGGTGACTCCATACGGACTTTGCTCTATCTTTCTTAGCCGCAACTTCACATTTCAATGTCTCCGTGTTTTTTGCAGGAAAATCGCCTGCAAGACTCACCCGATTGTCCGCCACAAACTGAGCTGCCGTGCGGAAGTTGAATGTAAATTCCAAATCATGTTGATGAATACCTCAGGTACTGATGCAACATGCCATCATCACAAGCTTTAAAACAGATCATCTTCCGAATCACAAGTCTTAGTGATGCCATATCCAAACCTGGCAACTTGAAACGTTGGCCCAGGGACAAACCAGGGGAGTTTCCACTTCTGCTAAGGCGGCTTTCACAGCCATGGCCTCCATTCGGAAGTGACTTGAGAAATTGGAAGTGACTCGAACTTTAGTCATGTCGAGTGATAATATCTTATGTTCATCTTGGTAAGTCAATAATTTCGAGCCATACCCCACATCCAGACATCCATTCCAGCCTGTCCATTGTGGCCCTCCAAGATTATAAGTTTGCTACCTGCAAGGAATATTCAAGGACCCCTCCACCAATATGTCACAGATTGTCGATTAAAAGGAACCAAAGTGTGATGCTGTTAATTGAGGTGTACTGAAAAGTCGTTCAAGGCACTGCTAAAAAAGTCTGCAAATTGGGAGAATAGTTGGTTTCCGCCAAAAAGAATCCATATGTAAATGTCTATATAGTATAGTATATATATATATACATATATATGGTACAATTGTTCGGTTGTGGGGACATGTGGGGACTTTAGATCAAACAAGCTTGGCCATAGGGATCATGGTTTGGCCTTCTTTTTCATGCGAAGGTAGCAAGAATCAGATCCCTTCATGTCAACCCTCATGGAGATACATACCTTCACCATGATCGTAAAAGAGTTTCCCGTCTTGGATGACCCTAGGTAAGACAAAGAAACATCAACTATTGAATTGGAATATGCCCACCCTGCCTGCCGGCAAATGCTTCTCATCTTGCAATTTCTTCAAGTTCTGAGCACGAGCGAAAGGGGCGACAAACAGCACATGGAAGACCAGCGACAAACAGCACATGGAAGACATACAAAAACTTCCACCATTTTTCCACGTGTACTCCAAGCACTGCCTGAGTTGGATAAAATCTTCATGATTCGCTTTCGAGCGGATTGAAACCCATACCCGAAGAATCAGTGCTACGGTACAGGACATGCACCAAATCTGCCTGGCGAAATACTCTCTCCAAGTAGCTAAATAGCCTTGAGGCTTGTCGTCTTGGAGAAGTTTTTCAGCTGATTCAAGGAGTCTGGTCAACATCTGAGTCAAGTCACATCTTTGTATTTTTCGTAGTTTGCAGCCTTCTCTTCAGTGACCTTGCACAGTCGTTGACTAAGCTCTCCATGTTTTTCTTCCACATTTTTTCAAACAGCAACTGTTAGGGAGGGAAGCATCCAGTTTGCAATGAATCAATCGAATTCCAAGAGGTAATCTTACGCAAGCTTCACCTCAGTGTCTACCAAATCCTCTTTCCCAAAAGATGTTTCGTCGCAAGGTTGAAGAAATGATGTATCCAAAATGTGGATTCCACACGTATCGATTCTGGACGTTTCGATGCCAGAGATGTCCATCTAACGCCAATCCATATTTGGATTTCATAGGTATCATTTTAATCTACCCCCTGCGCAGTAACAGTGACCACAATCCAGAAGCACAAAATGAGCACGAAAAAAACTGAGCTCAAGGGCCTCAAAATGCCCAGCTGGCCGCATCCCTGAAACTGCCAAAATATATTTTTCCTTGCCTGACCGATCATCTGCGTAATGACTGCTATCAGCTGTACTGCCCTGGCCCTTCCCTTTAAAACTAATCATTTTGGGTTGNCATGGGTTTAGGGTTTAAGGTTTAGTTTAGGGTTTAGGGTGTTGCAAAAGTGACTTCTGAAATTCAAATTCCAAAAGTGAAGTCAAAGTCTCAGAGTTAAACAACTCTGCATGACATTATTTTATGATACTTTTTCTGCAAATTCTTTGTGCTCATTTTAGTGGAGGTCTCACATTAAAAATCATTTATCCACTGTTAGTGGGTGGGGGGTAGACCTAAGGTATCATGATGCATCGGTGCAATAGGTAGCGGTTCAAAACGCAGCGATTCTAAAGGTATCCATTCCACATGCATCAAACCAAATCAATTGCTCTCAAAAACTGATCTGGCCAATTTGTCAGATGTTCCAAACCTGAATCAAAATCATCTTTTGGAGCTCAAAGCTAAAGAACCATGAATGCTTGGGTTTGTTTCAGTTTACCTGCAGTTTCAGTCTCAATTTCCATACATCTCAGAAATCTCCTGGCTGTTAAACACCACCCACGTGGCGTCGCCAAGGTCATTGGCCGGCCTTCCCAGCTTTCCAAGTCGTCTTCTTCACAACCTTAAAACCTCAGTCTGCACCGACAAAGTCACCAACTAGCCATACTGTTGATGGCCGAAATCCTGCACCAGTTGAGGTTGGTAGTTTATGAGTGTTTATCCCATTATTTACAGGGTTTATACATCCCAAGTAGTGCAGGATTTCAGCCATCAACAGTATGACTCCCAACAGAAGCTTTTGGACCAAAAGAATCTCAAATGTCGCTGTGCGTGTGTGGAACTTGGAGGAGAGAACTTCACCCCATCTTCGTGAATGATTTTTTTCAAACTACTTGGACTGAAGTGTTTGGAGTGCCTGAGATTCTTCAAATAACACTGAAACACCACCCAAAAAAACAAAGGTAGGAAACCTACCAGCAATTTTTCACCTGTAATCTGGAACCGAACGTCAAGGCACCATCGCACACGATAATCAAAGGGCAATCTGCCAAGCCTTCAACACGTTGAAAGCTGGCAAGGACAGCCTCAATCATCCTGAGCCGGTTCATAAGATAATCGATTCCTTGAATGGTACTATATCAACATGATGATGGTTGGCACATTTTCCCCACTTCATATCAAGATTTCAACTCCTTCAGGGGATGTTGTGTGTTCATAAGACTGGGTGTTGATGACAACTGGTGGGAAAAATGATGATCTCTTCATCTGGAAGTCGTGCAAAGTCAGGTGACAGGAGTGGCATTGCAAAGGTAACATCGGTCATGTTTACCGGTAAACCCCGTACCTGTACCCTATGGTAATCCAGCACTGCCCCGTGGGAAATCCCTGTATTTCCTGAGAATTACCATGAAATTTGGTGGATTTTCCATTGCTGCCTCAGTTTGCCTTAGGGTAGTTTTATCAAAACGGGTGATCTATGTGAGCAACAAACCAGTCGAATTCCTACAACTCACTGGGTGCTCCAAACAGCTTTGCCAGCCTTTTTCTCCAAGCTGAAAACCAACGGGAGTCACCCAAATGGACTAGTGATCGATGTGGCTTGTGAGCACAAGCAGAGTCTTTTTCAAGCACTTCGTTGACATGAAACTTTGTATGATCCTCCTGTTTGCACTTGACAGTGCCCTGTCTTGAGCATTGGAAACCAAAAACCCAAAGTTACGAGAAACGAGCACCCACTCACCCCGCACCCTGGAGCTTCTACACAGATGCCAGTAGGCTATTGGTGCTCACAGTAATCATTTGAGGTTCCATGTTGTGGCTCTGCCATTTCTGTGGTGACCTGGTGGTTGTAGGGCAGCAGTTGATCAATCCCTAGGTAATTGGATGGAAAGGAAACTGATCCTTCAAATCTCTGATGAAAAAGGATGTTACTTCGAGATCTGCCTAGAAAATAGGAAACCAGCAAATTTCATCGACGTGTTGAAAGACATCATGGATATTCCTGGCTTAGCCGGAGACTTTCGCTTCGGTCTTGCCAAAGTCTTGCCGAAGTGCTCAGATTGAAACGAAACTGGATGGTACAAAGACTGTTGCCCAATCGAAAAAGATCACCATCAAAATGCCTTCCATTAAACAGGTGTTAGCGATGACACTGGATCTGAAATGACACCTTGTAATAATTTGGTCATCTTTACTTCACCAGTCACTCTTATTGATAGGCTTTCATCAAGGGCACAATAGGGACTTTCTTGACCGTCCAGTCATTGAAAATATCTGCCTCCTTGCATCAGTGCACTCTTGCAAGGTCAGGATAGTCTACTACTGCTACTGACGGCAGGCGTCCGTTCATTAGTAGCGTGCAGTCCCTTGACACTCCATAGTAAAGTGCCGAAAATCCAGGATGGAGGATGTGTCCCATGCAAGTCAAATAGAAGACATCTTCTCTGATGTTGATCTTCTGTGCAATCTGGCTGTGAATCTCTGAGACATCTGCAAGTGGATTGATTCGCATCACCCTGGTCCTGCCATGTAGGACCAATGAAGCAAACTGAAAATTATGTATGTCTCAGTATACGTGTCCGTATGATCTTCAATCACCAAACCTGACCTGCCGAAAAGTGCCCAAAAAAGTGTATTGTGAAAAGTCCCCCTGTCCTGCCACCGAAGTCCTTCACAAAGACTTGAAGGCCTTCAAATTCACCGGTTTTATTCGGTTGTTTGGAGTATGGAGATGCTGACAGCTTTCTTTGAAGCTCCTTGCAGAGCTGGGTCATGGTGAAAGTTGTCCAAAAAGTTGTCGTTCATATAGCACCTTTTGCTATTTAAGGCATACTAATGCCACAAAAATTTGTTGCCGACCCCACCAAATCTTGACAAATCCCTATGACTCTCAAGAGAAACGATCAATCATGATCTAAAGACAAAAAGACTTGCCCGTCCTTGATTCTATTTGCCATGGCATTCTTCTCCTTGTTCAATTCGCGTGTTTGCAGAAGCATCTGGTGCTTCTCCTTTTGCAGTTCCAGCAGAAACTTCTCTTTGCTTTGGAGCTTCGCCTGCACTCCAAGTGGATACACTTCAGGCGACTGTATGGCAGATTCAAAGAGGCCTGTTGAAAATTCTGCCGATTCAAAAATTGTCCACCAACAAAAATCCTTCTATGTGTTGCCAAGTGTGGAAAAAATATTTCCCCCATGGGATTCTCATCTCGCCTTCGCTGCCTGTTTTTCGTTCTCACACTTTTTCTTGTCATTCTCCAAAGAGGTGATTCGACGTTGGGCATTGGCCAACTGATTCCTCAATGTCACGTTTTCCATCACAGGACACACCGCTTGGTGGGTGGCTCTGTCACTCAAGGGGCCATGCCAACCACAACCCGATTCGAAATACTTGCAACGCACCTTGCGGCTTGTCGGTTTGCGTCACCACAGTAGCAACCATGTGCAAAATCCAAATCCAGCCCCATCCGTACTGATCTGTAAAGAAACTCATGCTGAAGCTATGCAATCTCATATCTCACTGGAATTCTCCAATGTTCATGCTTCATTGGTTTTCCGTACTCGCATTACAGTAAAACTACACCCTTTGATTGTCTCCTACATGTTACATGAAGAACTTCCATCTTCGCTGACTCCAACTGAAGGCTAGATTGGTGAAACTAGTATATACCACCGGAGCACCTGTACTTCATCCACCAATGATTGAATTGGTTGGCAACGTCTCAAGCGAAGGGCGTGCATCTCTTCTCTGCACAATGGACATTCCGCTTTGGACGCCAAAGCACGTGTAATGCAAGCGAGGCAGAAAACATGTTGGCATGACCTCAATGTTCAATCCATTAAACATACATGGCAAGACCAAATTCCACACTTTATGTACAGCAACTAAAGTAACTACAATTTACGCTTAAAACGCTTTTCTAAAAAGTGTCTGGGGTCGCTCCATCAAGTCTCCCTTTACGTCAAGAAGCGTGCTGTGACCACTTCCGACTGGCTCAACGAAGACTTCAGTGCAAATGACGCAGCGCAATCCTTCGGCCACTTGTCGTGGATCCACCAACATTTCATCGGGGATTCCCATGGCTCCAAATCAATGGCAGCCAACGAGGATTTCGTTGGGCGCGTGGTCGCCCGTTGTTTTTCAGTGAGATTTTGGTGGAGAGATGTGAGTTGTGATGATTTGATTCCCAAGGTAAGTTGGAGTCACCCAAGTCAGACTAAAAATGCGATTTTGCTCAGAGCCAACGAGGGGCCATAGGCAACTTGGGAAATGGATCACTTCACAGAACCACAAAGAAGGACTGCAAATTTATGACCATTTCGGCCTAAAGGAAAACATGGATGGTGCAAAATGAACGAAATGGGTCAATACGCTGAAAAATTGCAACGTGCGACTTGGCCAATCCGAGAATTGAGCCAAAGATTTCCCCTGCCACAGCCACCCACGATGATATCCAAGGTGCATTGTTGAAGGATGGCTGGGGACAGGGCTGGTGGTGATGACCTTGGCACTGAAGTGATGTCTTAAGTCTTAAGATGTCTCAAATTTTTGGACTCCCAAGATTTGCTGGAATTCATTTTTGCTGGCCCTAATTCTTGAGACCCAATAGGCCTGGCTTGAGAGAACCTCCCAGTGACAGAAAGGTGCAAATGTCAACAGCAAACCCAAAACTGGAAACCCTCCATGGCCAAGACTATAGTATACCGTATACGTAAATATGTTTACCTACGGATGATTTTGATCATCTCAAGTCTTGAATAAACAAGCAGGTATATTGATCCTTCCTCTTAAGCAGGAGTGAGCACCGCTCAGCGGTTTATCTTGCGTATTTTGGTGGGCAAGGATTTGTTCCCCTTTCTCCAACCATGGTTCAGTCGAAAATGCCTACTCCGAGAGCGATTTAGATTTCGCTGCATCTCGGGCAAAAAAGATCGTCGAGAACCCGGACGACACTGAGTCGTGATGATATCCCTCTTCGGCTTCCTTGGGCCTTGTCAGTGGGTGAAAACCCAGGCAAGACCATGGAACAAAATCTTCACATGGAAAATTTTCCTGCCTCATAGTTGGCCAACTCATACTGCAAGCAAATTTGCTTGTCAATATCAAGTAATGAAAGGAGGGCCACTGGAATCACTCTTGATTGGTTACGTCAGAGTACCATAGATGGCAGAAAATAATTTCTCTATTGTGACATTTCTGCCAGGCATACAATTTCTGCAGCCCCTCAAATTTCCCCTGTTCGGTCATTGCACCTCTTGTGAACAGCGCACCTCCTGAGTCAAAAATGGTAAACACAAAACTGGATTGGAATCCAACAAAATCATCAAATTCCACAAATATGACAACTTGTGTTGATTTGTTCCAGAATTGGTTGCAGAATTTCAACAAAAAAATGTCAAGCAAATTCACAGTCTTGCTAAGCACAAAAAAACAAGTTCCAGAATGTCAACAGGACGTCCGATTTCCCAACCTGGATCCAAGGTAATGGTTGATGCGAAACTTTCTCTGGGCAATCTACACCTGGGCTACCAAAAAAAAACAACAGCAACAACCACTGAAGACTTCAAGCTAGATTCTTGAAAGGACGTGTTCTTCACAAAAAAAAACACCACATCCAACTTTAGAGAAAGTATCAAGAAAAGTATCCAATGTACTGTTGATGGCTGAAATCCTGCACCAGTTGATAGGTATATCAGTTTATCCCAGTATTCACAGGGTTTCATATATCCCAGGTGGTGCAAGAAGAGATGGGTTCCAAGAGCTGAGGCACTCAGATGATCCAATGAACGGCAAATGAAGCAATGCCTGGCACCCGGGTGAGTTCTTTTTGTTCAATTCATGGGCCAAAACAACCCAAAACAACGGGTATTTTCAGAAGGCTACAATATTTACTTATTAGATGTATCAAATTGTTCCTTTGGATTGGTTTCTTTTAGATTGCAAGGATAAGCCTTCAAGTCAGATCATCACCTTTCCAACCAAACGAGGCTTGAGTCAGCACGAAGCTTCAATGAAGTCGACTTCCTACAACACAACCACAACCAGCCTGGATGCACCAGACAAGAGCTCTTTGCAATCCTTTTGGTCATGTCCACGTTGTTGACAATGCCAACAAAGCTTACCTCTGGAAGAATCTGACAAATCAACAAGGAAGGCTTTGATTGAACAAGAAGATTCGGACCCAACTAGGAATACTGCAATTCCTTTAAAACCCATTCATCTGGTTTTATTCAAAGGTATTTACCAATACTATCATACCTAGATTCTATGTCTTTCGTTTTAGACACAACTTTGAATGTCGGCACATATACACCGGTTCGGTTCAATATCTTCAGGGACCTGTCACTGATGGCAAGTGACTCTCTGCGTTTCCACCACGCTTGCGCCCCATGACTCCGTTGAATCTACGAAGAGCTTGGATGACTTGGGACTTCAGGGCATGAAAATTGTGCTTGACAGAAACCTGCACCAATTGAGATACTTGAAACACTGAAACTGAAAGTCATGGAACGTTTACGGTATCAACTTGTGCAAGATTTTGTTCGTGAACAACAAAACTTGGCAGATTCAAATGCCTTCTGTCCACTTTTCTCTTGCTTGATTGACGTGACCAAGATTCCTGTGGCCTCTCTCGTGAGGCTTGAGACTAAGTACAAAAGCGCATGTAAGAGACTCTATACAAAATGAATATATCTACATATGTCATCTGTATACATAAAGTCATTAAGCTAATATATAGTATATGACAGTATATGTATCTATATATATATATATACATATATGATAGGATGTCTACACATTGGCGGCCGTTAACACCCGCAACTGGCTCAGTGGCATCTGCCTTTTGAGCGTGAATAGCTAGCTTGAATTATGTCTAGGACTTGCAAAGCAACAAAACATAGGTCTGGAATGGTCTGGACAACCAATTTTCAAGCAATTTTCGCAGCATTCTCCAGTCAAGTTGCACACTGCAACTCCTCTGTACTTTTCCTAAAAGAGAGGCCTCTCCCCAATCTCCTCGAACTCCTTGATAGACGCTAGGAAGTAGCTTGTTG
>DF245199.1:0-20165 GCA_000507305.1 Breviolum minutum Mf 1.05b.01 | reverse complement strand
CCAAGAGGCCGTTGTTGTGGCCGGTGACCATCTGTGTAAAGTTGACCTTCTCCCAATCGTGAAAAGCTTTCACCAATCGCTGAAGTTGTTGAGGCTCTAGGGTCCAAAGGTCTGTGCCGGCGGGTTGCAAGGAATTCTTGGTGGTCCAATAGGGCCATTTTGGCCTTTCTCTTGGATAGGTTCGGTTGAGTCTCGATGAGGGCATCTCGGAGGCTCTTGTATGTTGTGGACCGATGTGTTTGCAAGCCCTGCTGAGCCTGTGCTTTCCTGGTTTGCCATACCAGTTTGACCAAAAGCTGCCATTCGTGGGGAGAGTACTGGGAGGCCTCGTGGTCTTCGCCTGCCTTGGTGAGGGGTAGTTTAATCCACTGCGAAGTCTCGGTGTCTGATGATGGCATGGTCTGGTGGTACGGCTGCTCCTGGTGGAGTGGCAAGGTACCAGGTCGGTGGGATATAGCCTCGATCTCCTGATAATGCTCGGAGTTCGCATTCGGCCATGGTCAAGCCGGGTGGATTCTGGTTCAAGGCCTTCTGCCTTTCGATGGCTTGTTGGTCTGGTGGGACGTATCGTCCTGGATGAAGCATCTGGCCGACTTCGGTGCAGCAATTGTAGCAAAAGAGCTTGCGCTCGTCTGGATCGTACATGTTCATATTGTGTTGTTTCATTGGTAGTAACATGAACAACATAAACGGTTGTTCACAATTGCTGCATGGTTGCATCTTCTGGTTGGGCTGGACTGCAAAGTCCATAAGGAGGAAGTTCTTGAGAACACGTTGTTCGTTCCCCTGTGCATTCTGTTTGGTCCAGTCCTCAATCCACTGTTCGATCTGTTCCTTGGACATGTACTCCTGGGTGTTGAGGTTGCTGGGTCTGACCGCAATGGGTAGGCGGCCGCATTGGTCCTTGAGCCAAGTGCGGAACTGTTGGAGGGTCTTACTCTCCTTCATGTTCTTGATCCCAACGATGAGAGTAGTGGTGGCCTCGTCCAAGACGTCTGCGGTGGAGGAGGAAGCCATCGGTGATTGGACCTGTTTGTGTCGCCTGAAAAGGAGGATTGATCCCAAAAGCACTGGCGGTGCGAGGGATCGACAACAATCATGACATGTGTACTGACGTATGTGTGAGTCGTGCTGTTCGGAGTCTGTGAAATCAATGATGTCCTCGTGTCCATGTTGCGTGACATGTTAGTGGTCATGCAGGGCACTGCCTGGTTTGACAACGACAGGAAATGAAAGCCTGTTCCTCGGTATGAATCTCGTTCAACATGGCAATCCTGGGATTCTGTGTACGATCTCGCAGGACGCTGCCTGTTTTCAAGACGACCTGATCTGGTCGGAAGACGGGGATCGTTCATCCCGGGTGTGTTAGTTCACTAAATACCATATACATTGTGTTCGTTGTTCCGTACAGCCTGGTTCTCACAAAGTGGATGACAGGCTGTGGTGAACGTCGGCTCTCGCGAGCAAAATGTGAACACATGGTATGGTATGTAATGTTTCTGGTGTGTGTCTATGTAGTAACGATCAAATCAAGAGTTAAATGAATTTGTGTGAACTCACGGTATGGTACTAAGGTGAAACAGGAGAGGTGGCCCGGCTCTCAGACCTCGACTTCGTCGTCATGGGAGCGCTGTGTAGAGCTCATCGATCTCTGTCTCGGTGGTCCGGTCCAAGTTTGGGTTCTGTAGAAGACCAAGCGGCTGTTGTTGTGGTCTCCTTCGAGGACCAGTTCGCCAATGTGTCCTGTGGCGATGCCCATCTTCATGTCCATCGTCATGGTACCCTGGAGGGTTTCAAGTAAGGTCTCAGCTAGAGATGCCAATGCTGGACCTTCTGGTTGACGAAGTTCAAAAGGTGGTCCCACTGGGCGAGCCAGTCGCATGAGGTTGATGGCGGTCAAAAGAAAGGCTTGTAAATGATCTGATATGATGGTTGGCCCTGCGCTGCTATTGGCGAAGCGCTCTTGTGCCACATTCCTGGCTATCAGGAGATGTTGGTGCCACCAAAACTTGAGCAGGGAGGCATCTGCTGTGGATGTCTCGGAGGCCATAGGTATCAGCTGAAGGCGGTCAAAGTGTTGGTGACCTGGGACTTGTGGGGTCATGTTGCCATGAATGATAGTGCCCCAGGTACCCATGCTCACTGGGTAATGGTTCTCAAGCAAGGATGTGAACTCGGTCAGGAGTTGACTGTTCAATTGGAAGCTGCTGTCTGCCCTCAAGAGGGACGGCATTCCTTGTATGTGTGTCGGGGGCAATTGGCGTGTGAATTGGATCGGTGGCCTTTCGAACCAGGCTCCCAGAATGGTGTCTGGGATCCTCGGTGGAGAAGGTGTAGCAGGAAAACCACTGATCAGGTTCCATGACTGTGTCATGGGATTGGTGTCTGCTCGTGTAGCAACTTGTGTGAGGTCGTATGGACCTGGGTCTGATGAAGCAGCGGGCATACTGGCAGGGATGCTGTGTATTGTGGACCCTGCGGTCTGGCGGAGCGTCTCGAAGGCTCTGTTGATCGGTGTCTCCTCAACCCTGTGTTGGCTGTGTTGACATGGTGGGTTGATGGAGGGTGTCACTGGCGGTGTTGGCTCTGGTGTCGAGCTTGGAGCTGGCGGAGGTGGAGCTTTGGCCGCAGCCCGAGCTTCTTGTTGTTCGGCATGTTCTCTTTCAGCTCTTGTCCATGGGTCTTCTTCCCAGTTCTGTTCTGGAGAAAGCCATGGATGAGTTGGTGTAGCTGGGGCTGGTGCTGGAGGAGCATCAACACGGATCACTACTGGTCTCGTTGGAGTGACTGTCCTCCTGGGTGTCTGGTGTCTGCGAGGTGTTGAAGCTCTACCTCGGCGAGGTTGTTCATTGTGGGCGTTGGCTCGCCGACTTGGTGCTGTCACCATCATGTCGCCGTATGCCTCAGGCTGTGGAATCGGTGCAAACCAGCGGAACTTGTGGTAGTAGGTCTCGTCGACGTACGGCATGGTGGCAAGTGTCAAATTGGCTGTGCGAGTCGACATGCTAATCAAGTCACCATCAAGTGTGTAGCCGGTGGCAAGACCAGTGTTGAATTCATGTTTCACCCACCAGCGAAAGGCCCAGAGTTCTGCATAGAGCCAGTTGGGTGCATGTGCTCGGAGGCAGTTGGGATCGGTGCAGGACAATGGACCCTGCTGGTGACGGGTCCCTTTGGATCGCTGGTCGGAGCGACAAATGGTTTGTCGAGGCATCCAAATCCATTTGGGGTGACCATCCTCGAGAATCTGAAGGAACTCGGGGTGCCATGTAGCCCCACAGTGTGTTCCATCTGTCCACTTAGGACACGGCTTCTGGTTGATGACGTGGTGGCACATCTGTCTTGTTGGAATTCGGGGGGAGATCACTTGGTCGTGTTCCTCCATGGACTCGAGGTGGATCACCACAGCGCGTCGTAAGTCATTCCATTGGATGTCCTGGATCAAATCCAGGTCTGTTTGAGCGAGTTCATGCAATTCTCGCGCCATGTTCATCACAATGGGATGCTCAAAGAAAACTTTTGAGCCTTATGTTCTACCAAAATGGCAACATGTAAATCTTGCGTGTAAGCATCTCAATGTAAATGAACAACGTTCATGAATGAAGCTCAACTCCGTTCCATTGTTACTCCGCACAATTTTGTGCTACCCCACAACGTCATACGCAGCTAAGAAATACCAAGTTCTCACTACAAACAGAGTTCCTAGTTTTTTGGCACTGAAATTTAACATATCTTCAAAGTGTTTTTTCTAGCTTTGAACCCAATTGTTTCCCTCCAACAAATGTAGGAAAACCCTGCCAGCTGCACCCCAGATCATTGATAACACTTTGGTTCTGCTTTGCCAATTCTCTGGTCGGACCTTGGTTCATTATTTCATGGATTCGACAGACATACCTCCATGACACCATGGAAAACACTGAGGTGCCCCAGCAAATGACCATGGCTTGAGGTTGCACATACTGGCGCAGTATCAAGATGTTGAGATTGTTGATATGAGACACACTTAAATGGCAAGGGAGGATATCGCAAATATGTTCCGCCTATGGATATGACATGATGGCATAAGATCTCATTCATAAGATGATATGAAATGACATGAGATTCAATTCGCTGTTTGCGCCTCCACCTCAAGACTTGACAACACTGCCAAGGAAAAAGCAGCTGTTTTGCCAGAGCCATTCTGCGCCTGGCGTGTAAGCACCAAATGGGATGACTGCTTTTAAGGAGACGCAGACCAGGTTGGACCTCCGTTGCACAACAAAAAAAACCATTCGACTTGCCTGGTTCTCCAAGCAGCAAAAAATAGACAGTCATAGACTTGCTGGTGATGAAATTCAAGAAACACCCCTTTGAACACTCTGGTTCCATCAACCCCCCCCACCTGTGCCATGAGACTTTGCCCAGGTTGTCCTGGGGAGCCAGCGATAATCGGTAGAGCAGCTTCCTGGAGGCTGCTACGCTCCGTTTGGGCTGGGTGGATCGGATGGTTGAACCACCAAGCAGCTTGTCACAAATCCTAGGATTGTAACACTGTTTCGCATTGAAAATCCAATTCTGGTCATAAGTTGTTATGATCCCGGCATTCAGAACATACAAAATCATTCCCGACAATTTACCAAAACAAGAAGCGCTGATTGATCTGCCCAGATTGAGAGAATTTAAAGTCTGAATCGCTCCTCCGAAAATCCCAGATTTTCATGATCTTTTAAGCCACCAAAGGTTGGAACAAAAATATCCATCCCTCCAAATCATCTAATGGCCGACCTTGGGATTTTTGGATAACTTTCCCCCCCACTCTCGCCTGAACCTTGGATGGTTTCACAAAGCCCATCTCGTAGATGCCCTCAGCGACATGTCATGAAGTTTCCTCCCATTGATTCATTGCCACCTATTGTCAAGAATCAAGTGTCATTCTTGTAGATCCCCACCAAGAGCACCACAATCACTAGAAATCCTCCTTAACACCATGCGGGACTTGCCCATCACCTCTCAGTTTCTCACATCAAGCAGGTCCTGACTGAAGCCGAAATCCGTAAACCTGACATAAACCGAACAAAAGTTCGGAACCCGAGAAATGACACCGATAAAATGAAAAATAAGGGTCCTTGGGGAGGGATTCCCAAAAAAGCACACCCGGCTGCCCTTTTGAAGCGCACCGTGTTTTTTCGGATAAGACCATCTTCTCCGGTGAGTCCTGGAATGATGAAAATCAAAGGAACCACATCCTGCTGAGTCGTCAAAGTCAAACGTTACAAGCATGTTCCAAACACGCTTTGAGCAACTACTGTATATAAATATGTCATATATCAATTGTATATATTATATAACTGGTGTAAAAATGAAATAGGTAATTACATCATAGGTTTGGGCAATTGAAATCGGTGCACTAAAAAAACCTTTAGCAATCATAAGATGCAACCATTATACACTTCTGCCCGTGTGACCCTAAGGAGCCAGTCCCAATTGTCACTCACGAACTGCACGATGGCATCCGCCTATGCATCCAAAATCTGGGAGCTTTTCAAGGATATATGGACCATATATACGTCAAAAAAAAGGACACAATTTGTATGTTTGTTGTGTTCTATGAAAAAAGGATTGCCCCGCACCTCGCCAGTGAGACCACTGGGGGGTACGGCACCCACGTTGCCTGATCTAAGAGGAGCTCAAGTCTTAGAAACCTTGCATGGAAACTAATCACTACACACCGACTTTTTTGATCCGTTAGCTTCCCCTGAAAATGGAAATGTGCATTCCTGCTGGTCACGTGTATCAATGGATTGTCACAAAGATTTCACCTTTCGCAAACCATCAATCTCTGAATTCCATCGTTGCTATGCCACAGAAACCAATATTGCTGTGCACTAAAGCCTCTGGAAAAGGAATTCGGAATAGGGGAATGCAAAATGTGCAAATGTATGAATGTCTTCTAAACAAATTTTACATCAGCATTACAACAACAATGACATGGATCGGCCTCCAAAGTTTTGGACCTTCTCCTGTCAGAAGACAGGATCTGCCGAGTCAGTTGAGTCGGCCAGCGACCACATCTCCAATTTAGAGCATCCCCTTTTTGGACGCCAGTGCTGCCCCCATGTCCATCCTTCTTGAACGACATCTTCAGCCTGAGTGATTTTACCTATCAATCCATCAACTCGTCCAGCAAAAAATGCCTTCTATTTTTCTACCCCCTGAGAAGTGCCTTTTTACTGTTGCCAAAAAAAAAACGAGCTGCAGCAAGCTATCCAAAAGTTAAGGCAGCATTTTTGAGCCCACCTGGGTACTGTCTGTATGCTCCTGGCATGTCAACCATCAGGCATGGTTTTTTACCAAACAAAAACTCATCATGCATCGGTCCTTCCACGTCCCAGCATCTTTGCCCTTGCATCAAGGGCACATCCAGGTTGGCTTGTCTAACATCACAAATCTTTTGAAACAGGAACTGGCAGCTGGCATAAGTGACAGTTCCTCCAATCACCTGGTGCAAAAACAACCTATCCAAAAGCAGATATTATGTGTATATTATTTACAAACCTATCATATCATCATATCGTATGTTTTTCTACCCTGTCATGTTGCTGCTGAATCAGCTGTTCGAACATCTCATTGATGCTAAGGTTTCAGACGTCATGCCCGTTGGCCCTGTAGCCTTGCATCACTCAACATTCATTAAACTTTAAACCGTATCCGGACACATTCCAACAGCACGGTTTACTAAGGACTATGCCTTCAGATGTCTCGAGGTTTTTGTTCCAAGCATCCCAATCCCACCTGGGTTTTAACAGCAAAACTGGAAGGTGCGTTAGTTTTTCCACTCGAAAAAATGTTGAGCATCAAACGCAGCATCAATTTCAAGTCCTGGAGCCTTGTACCTGAGGTGGAAACAGGTTGCCCATGTCCCATGTCATGGATGGAATCCTTATCTCAGCATGTTTGAACTTACATTTCTGTCTTGAATAAATCGAGACTTCCTTGGGATGTTCCACCAACATGTCACAAAACGGTGGCATCAAGCATTGGAGCACGATTCAAAGCCTGGAGGCATCGGCAGGGCATCTTTGCCTCGGAGGCTACCCGAGACCAAACACAGAAATGAAGGCCAAACATCACCATTTCAGAGGGATCGTTAAATAGGAAAATGGGAAAACATGGAGAAAAAAAAAACATCTCAATGTGACAAGTGCATCAAAAATCGCTGTGTTTTATTTGGACAGCAACGAAAAACACACTGGCCAAGGGTCCTAAAGCCGCACTCGCCATTGCAAACCGTCAAAGTTTCATGCCGCAATGTAACTCACCATATGATATACTCCACAAGGCCTGGTTGAATTTCCCGGGGTTTCCATGCACATTGGTGAGAGCAACCTATGGATGTTGACCCAATCTGACGTCACTACATAAGAAACAGCATGGAGTTGCAAGCCAAAGAGGGAACACTGTGCGGCTGTGCGTCCATGTGGTGATGTTTGGGTCAGCTGCTATCGTGTTTTCAAGTCAACTTGAGCAAACGCTGCATCAAATTCGACTCGAATGTCTTGGGATGAATCAAAATGATGGTCCACGGCTTACACAATGGAAGACAATTCAGTCTTGCATTCTCACCTTGACAAGAGTCACCGGGACATGCGGCTGAGGGCTGGAACTATGTCGTTTTGTCTACTTAGTCCCAAAGAACCTTGTCTAAAATCACCAAGCGCGGGAGCCAGGGGAGCAACAAGACCAGCTCCCCCTGTGTATTTGTATGTTCCATGTGCGCCCAAGCCAGGGGCCATCTGTTATTGGCCCATGCCAAATGAGGCTCATTATACCGAGTTTGATCGAATACAAATTCATGATTGGTCGATTCAAACGGCCTAGCCTTAAGCGGCTCAAAGGACAGGGTTCCAGGGTGAGAAGTATACATGTGAACAGCCAACGTCTGCCAGTTAGGGAAGCGCTTCGCACAAAGCTTTGCCCACAAGTGCTTGGCCCTGATATATCGTGGATAAATGTGAAACGTTTTTGGAATGAATTTGTTCAATTGAAACTTCATGATCGAGATGCCGAGAAGCCAAATGTGGTGTTTGTTCAAACACGCACGCCATTTTGAGGATATTGATGATCATAGGTAATCATCTTTTGATTTATCTGAAAGTCACAACTTCTTAAGCCCGTAAAAATGGTCACAAGAAAAACGACGCAACCCTTTTCTTTGCGGGTTGCTGCTTGTGTGCCACGTAGGTCGCAGGCGAAGCATTCACTAAATTAATCAACAAAAGCAAGCAAATGAATTGTCTCCGGGGTTGAGAAGTGTCACAGACAGAGAACCTTCCAGGGTCTGTCGATGAAGGGCGTCGTATCCAAGCGTCGCATAAGAGCCATTGGGTGTCGAGATACCTGTGACGAGAGTGCATCAGCAGGGAATCGACGCAATCGACGAAGCAAGTAAAACAATAAGTGACAACAAGCGCAACAAGGAGTCCGGTGAAACAAGACCGTGATTTTTTTTTGAGCTGCTGCCGTGCGCGCTCCAAGGCTCTGACGGTCATCTAAATGTCTGTGGTCTAGAGAAAGAACAAGCCCTAATTGGCTATTGGCAAAAGCCATGCAAAAAACCTGGGTACTTGACAAAAGCACAACAGAACCGACAAACCCAACAAAAACACAAACAAACAGGACAAAGAGGTACCCAGGTAACAAGGTGAAAAGGTGAAACATACGCGCTCTAACTCTCTGCACTCAGCCGTTCTCCTCAAAGAAATAAATACTTCCCGAAGAATCCCAGGATGCCGAAGATTGGCATCAGATCCAAGTGCTGAATCCACTCATACCGACAAATGCAGTCCATCCACCTGTTGCACCTTCCTACAGCACCGAATCAAGCAAAAAGATATCCTTGTACAGCTCTTGGCAACTGCACGTGTAGCCAGCCGCCATAGGCGAGATACCTCATTGCTGCATTTGGATTGATTCATCCCGTACATCTACCCTTACCTTACGCCTATATACACCCTGTTTAGTATGCCATACCTGTGCCACACTCTTCTCCTGCCAACGAATCCATTCCCACGATGCTGCATCAGCATAGTCAAAATGCAGGAAGTGGTTTGGGACAGTTCCAACAATGATGGAGATGGGGCATCCGCAGACTGCTCATACCACTCGCGAGTTTGTTTCCATTTGCCCTGCACCTCCCGGTGAAACAAGACCATGAGGTCAGAGACTTCCGCATGCCTTGGTTGGAGAGTGCAAGCAATTCGACCAACATAGAAGTTAGTGAAACAAGTGAAACGTGCCGTCGCAGCCATCTCAAAGATTTTTTTTTGGACTGATGCTGCGCTCATCATCACGATAGTGGCAGTCATTGTACCAGAGAGTAAGTTGTCATGGGTAGACAAAAGAAAAACTACGGAAAGGTCATGGACAGCAGAACAGCAAACAAACAACAAAACAAGCCCCCCCCCAACAACAAACACAAAACACCAAAAAAGTCCAAGACCGATCATGGTGAAAAGGTGAAACTAACCCAGGCTCTCACGTATGTCTGCAACTAACCCCGGCTCTCACTTCATCTTCACAAGGAAATAGTCAAGGTCCATTGCAAGGATTGGCTACTATGTGCAAGGAGGAGCATCCTCAACTTGCTTCCTCTTTTTCATTCTGCTGGTTGATACATCTTGTTGACTTCCAAGAAACTGTACCGCGATAACATGCTCTTCTTGCCGGACCTGGTCATATATGCACGAAAGGATTCCTTCCTCACTAGGAAACTTCAGTGGGGGACCAGGCTGACGAAGCCGAAGGAAACGGTGCCAGGCCGTCGACCACATTCTCCAAGCATGCAAATCCCCAGGTTGATTGGACCTGTCGCCTCCAGATGCTGCTTTAACAGGGACCACTGCGGGCGAACAGTGCCCTACATGCCAGGTACCCGGTACTTCTTCCGCATGTAGTGAAAGTCGTAACCAACTACCTTGCGCATATTGCTTATCTCCCTCGAAGCTTTATCGGGCACAAGTTCACTAGGATGCATCTTTGGCTTGTTGGGTTTTTTGTTTGGCGGTGGTTGGATTTGTTGCTGTTGTTTCTGTTGGATTGGATTGCACCCAGTTTTGCATGGCATTTCCCTAGAGCCACTTTCTCTCGACCACAGACGTTTAGATGACCGTCAGAGCCTTGGAGCGCGCACGGCATGAGCTCCAAAAAGAAGGAAATGCAGTAATTGTAAAAAACTTGGGCATCTAACAAATCACAACAGAACTCCAAAATCAACAAACATACAAAGACCAACACACAAGCACACCCTCAGATCAATCCACTCATACTGACAAATGCTGTCCATCCTCATGTTGCACCTTCCAACACCACCGAGGCCAGCAAAAAGACATCCTTCTAAAGCTGCCCTTCACTCTTCTGTCTGCTCTATGCTTCTAAAACAACTCCTTCTACTTGTAGTCTGGCTGTACATCTGGGAGACTGCTAAGAGGAAGCTGAAAGAACTTTGAAATGGCTGGGTTGTTGGCTTCAGCCCATCTATTAGGAATTGTTGCACTCCTCGTCGCGTTACAACGCCCCCTCTGGTTTCTTCGCAGCCCTAGAGCACCATCTTGATTCATTAAGGAAGCGTCGCTGTGTGCGAAACTTTAAAAAGAACAGGCGCTGCATTGGCCAATCCCTCATCATACTTTCTTGCCTGGTGCTAGTAAAATGAGTCATGGCGCCAAGGCGTGTTTTTGTTCCACCTGCATGGGTACATCCCTCGACCAACACTTTTTTTTGCTCCCATGCTGCGCTCATCATAACGATAGTGACAGTCTTAGTTGAATGATTTTTTTGAACAATGCTGCGCTCGTCATTACAACCATTACAACTGTGGCAGTCATGAAGCTGTGCTAAAGTAGTCATGGGTAGACAACTTGATCGCAAAGATTGGTCAGCAACATAAAGAAGCAAAAGAGAAACACACACCAACCACCCCAACAAACAAACAGCACCAAAGAACCCACAAGTTCTGACCAATCTATGAAAAGGTGAAACAGGTGAAACGGGCTCACGCTCTCACTACCTTGTTGCGCAAAACTCTAAGCAAAACCCCGGCTCTCACAACCTCTTCAGCATCTTGTAGAAAATGCCAAGCACCTCTTTAATGGGCTCTATACCTTGCGGCCCGCCGAAATCCAGCTTTTTTTTTGTGCCCATGCCGTGCGCGCTCGAAGCTCAGACGGTCATAAAAACGTTTTGTCTTTGATTGGCTATTCCCACATATTGGAGAATAGGTGAGAAGAAAAGCTAGGTGTCAATGGGAACGAAGCAAACAACACAAACAAAAAACAAACAAAAACACACCACGAAAGACACCCAGACGACTAAGTGAAACTCAACGCTTTCAGAACTCCCCAAGCCGCTCAGTACTGCTCCGCAATGCCATAGCAAGTATAACATAGAAATGTCCCACGTGACGCAAGGTCAAGCAGAGTGTATAGGTGATAGCCTTTGCCATTCCAGTGATGAACCCTGGTGAGAGGTTGGTTCACCCACGTCTTCGTAGATGAAACTGCGCAAGGTAAAAAACCACTGTGGTAGTAGAAGCACAATGCACCTATCCTCAACCAAGCAAGGTCTTTGAACCTGCTTCCGAAGTCCAGATTACTCAAAAAGGATTCTGGAAGGAACCCCTTCCTTTCGACTATGGTCAAGTAGGAGACCCTGACGAAGGTGAAGTGGAAGTCCAGGTAATGTTGCCCAACATCTCTAGTAACATGAGGTAGATCCACTATAAGCAGATGTCTGTTGCTCACTCACGTGGTAATGTATGCTTTGTTCCATCACACACAAGGGGCAACAAGCCAGATGAAGGCTGGCAAGGCGACAAGCTCTAGGAAGCACCCCGTCATGAGGGCTCCAGAACACGGGAGAAGCCAGGGCATTGAGTAGAGACTGATGGCACGCCCTCTGGCACCTCCATGTGTCACAATTCATGGTAACCGGGATGCTATCGCAATTGTATTGCTCGCCCAGCCTTGTATGATAGTGCATTTGACATAACTGTTGGGTTCCTCATTGCACCCCTTAGCACGGTAAAGGCAACAGCGCCCAGCCGTGGAGTCATGTAATACCATCACCTGCAGATATTCAGTAACATAGAACAAGGAATGTAGCTTCAGTGAAGATGTTGCTGAAACGCTTAGGGTTGCACCAATGTCAAGGTAGCAAACCAACTGGGAGTGGCTCCGCAAAGGTTCCACATAGAGCAAAGTACCCTTGTATATGCAGACATCGGTGGGATTCCAACCCAACTCAAGGCCCATTCGTCAAAAGAATGGCCATGCAATTGGGTCATTTCACGGTCATCTCCCACGCTGAAATTGTCACTCCCCATGACAGTGTTCTTCCTGTCTGCCAAGTGGGTCATAATGCCCAGTCTCTCAAAAGCATCACCATTCATGACGGGATCAGTGTGACCCCTGTCAGTAACATCATCGACGTGGCTGGCGGCATCTCTGGCTGCTAGTGGAAACAACAAAGCAGCCCAAGCAATCTTCACTACACTGAAAAGGTCTGAAAGAGGAAGCTCCATGATGAGGCGAAGCTACCAATAGACCTTCACACCCAGAAAACATTTGGGCATTGGGCGTGACTGAAAAAATGGTTGAATGTTCGCTGTTTGTCTTGTATCCCCTGGGGTGGGCACCGTCGAACCACGTCGCCTGCGTCAGANTCTTCACTACACTGAAAAGGTCTGAAAGAGGAAGCTCCATGATGAGGCGAAGCTACCAATAGACCTTCACACCCAGAAAACATTTGGGCATTGGGCGTGACTGAAAAAATGGTTGAATGTTCGCTGTTTGTCTTGTATCCCCTGGGGTGGGCACCGTCGAACCACGTCGCCTGCGTCAGATGTATCTGGTGAAGCTGGGAGTGAACAAGGGTGGTCGGTAGTAGGACCCCCAGGAAAGCGTGCAAGCAAATCTCCAACCTCGCAACGTGAGAAGAAACCTAGTAGGCCCCAACACTTTCGTGGGTTTGTTGGTTGTAGGACAATTAGGTTGATGGTAAGGGAGACAGTTCCCAGCCAACAACTGCTATACCACTCTACAGCAAATGGATAAAGACAACAGCGTCCAGTCCACTTGAGAAGTTCGCTAGTGATTGTTTGAACCAGAATGGCGGCTTGAGCCAAGTGGCTTGAGTCCAAGCCTCGGAATTCTTGCAGAGTCCCGTCAAGAGTTCCTTCTTCGTATCATAGCTCAAAACCTCCTTTCGGTTCCATCTTCCTGGAGGGGTAACTGTACTCTGTGACGAAATCAGTGAGAAAAGATCCCTCAGGCAGCCCGATGGTGGAGCTGGGCACCCCACGGACCTTAGGGCCCGGAGATCGTTTGAGCATCATATAGTCAATCAGCGCAGGGGTGATGTACTGCATATGCAACATGCTGGGTGTCCCTGTCCACTACTTCCCATAGAGATATCTGCGATGTTGAAGATACTCATGCATAGACTGCCAACCGGAAAGTTCATTCTCATGGCCAACCGTGCTATCGGGGTTTTTGCCCTGACTTTAGGAGAGGTCTTGCAATCTGATTTTGAAATTGTCCAACCAGCGCAACTTTCTACAGGTATATGATGATCCGATACCATGTGGTCATGAATCGGAACCACCAGCAGTAATCAGCGCCAGATGAGGTGGAAACGCCAGTTCAAGCCGTTGGCATTAACCATTCACCGAGAGACCATGCCTTCAACGGGTGAGTAGGCATGTGTCACTGCCCCATCTGTAGAACAAGGCCAACACTTATGCTTCTTCACCAGGTACTGCGATGCTATATCAAAGTGTACCATTTGAGAGTACGGCGGCGCTATATACTGACGCCATTGGAAATAAGGCTTGCATCACTGTCCGGGAAGGGGCGGGCATCCCAACTCATACGGAGATTTGCCCTGAGCTACGCCGTCGCTTGCTGGTAACATGCACTGTGGACAGAGCAGCGCCCTGCACCTGTTCAGGGACCGCTCGTTGATGAGCCAACGTTCCAGTCGTTCTCGGAAGGAAATCGCTACTGGTGCCCGTGGGATGCCACACAATTGTCGAACGATGCGTAGTTGAAGATACTGAAGAGACTGAAGAGGCACAAGAGAGCTCTGACACCCTTCTCCTGCTGGAGACTTTGAGCATGCTGCACAGAGGCAACATACTTCCGTCACGTGCCACATAATCCCGGCAAGTCGCCTTAATGCTGAGTAGGTCCTGTGAACTTAGTAATAGCCCAGGAGCAATGGAACCTGTCTGCGGCAGAGGAATCTAGGAAACCTCAGGCGCCAATGGAAAAGGTGTGCATCATTGTCAACGTAGGCCACGTGGTGCATTAATGTTGAAGCACTAACGCCCGCGCTGGCCTTGTGATATATCGTCAGGGATCTTCACCGTCTCCAGCAGGTAATCAACCAGACAGAACCAACGGTTCGATGTCTACGCCTTGACAGATCTTGAGAGCCTTCCACGTCACAGGGAACCTATGGCGGTTACCCCATAGTAAGGATGACTTGTAACACCTTCAGGCTCTAGCAGTTTGTGGTCGTAGCAACCTTAGAAGCTGTGCAAAAGCTGGCGAAGGTACAAGACAGGCAGCCTTCCCTGTCACCGGCAAAGCTCTAGCCAGCCACAACGCCGATGTAGGCAGATAGTTTAGTCCGCAATGAAGGGTCAACCTGTACCCACTCCATCAAGGTCAGAGCAGAGCCAAAGGTGGTCTTTGCATGCCATTCCGGGGAAAGGGAACACTGGTGCTGTGTTCCGGAGAAGAAGCTCACAAGGTCCCCTGGGTTTGTGCACAAAATCAAGTCAGATGTGCATGATGGCGCTGACAGTGGGAGAAGAAAGGATGACCAGAATGTTCCAGGTCGTCCTCCTGCTCGCGCGTGAAAAAGGATTGTGCATTTAGACATGCCACTCTCATGTAGATTGCCTGAAGACCAGGCAGCGTCCCAGGTGCCACCGGGAAAGACAGAAGTCGCTGGCATTCTATTGTGCCTCAAACCATTAGACTACTCCGAGTTTACCTGTGTCCAAGCACTGTTGCTGGTATCCACAACAGGATGTAACTTGTAGGTGGATGCGAGAGCTCGAAAGGGTCGTGCCTGACCTACCCGAAGACCTCGGATCTTTCTTTGTGTAAGTTTCACTCCAAGCTTTTTGGCGCTCTGATAGTGATTCCAACACTATCCCCTTGGTTTGACTGACTTCCTCATTGAAGGTGGAGGAAGGAGGAGGTCACTGGACCAGATGTGGTCGAGAACTTCACCTTGTAGGCGGCGTTGTCTCTAGCAATGTGTCGACGAGGCTGGAGTAAAAAGACAATGTACTACCAGGACATGCAGGATCCTAAGAGAAACCCAGAGTTGCTTCGCCCCTTGCCAACCTGTGTCACACAACAGGACGCGTTTGTTGAATTGCTATCCATGTGCCTGAGATAGACCACCTTAGTGTTTTGTATTCCCAAGCTTGGTAAATTCCAATGTTTCCACAGTGGACACGGCCTGCATTGTGAGAAGCCCGCCCTGCCAACTTAGAGGCAAGCCGGAATTATCAGTGGATCAAGAAAGATCGACTGCATTGATGGCGTCCATAGTTACCACTGCGTTCATCGACTGAGGCATAGTTGAAGAGGCTGTGACAATAGCTAGGTAACTACAAAACCGTTCCCCCTTTTTTTTAACTCCAGGAGACAACCTCCTCAGAATGCACCAGTTGCCCTTGAACGGTTGCACGGTCTGTTTGAAACTTTCCCGACTGAGGATGCACAGCATCCACCGTAGTGCTATTTCTCAAAGACACCGTCCAGAGTAAACCTGGTAACTCTTCTCGCACGGAACAGACAGTCAACACAAGTGGTGGATACCAAGACCTTCCCGTATGTCTGTGACCATGTTACCCTACGGTGGAAGTCCTGGACGAGCTCCTCTGATCATGTACTGTCAGGCCACAGTAAGGTCCTGCGCCAAGGATCAAGCTGTGTTGCGAAGGGACCACACCCTGGAAAAGGGGAAAGGTACACGGTGGTCTACAAGCACCATGGAATCGCACCTCACTCTCCCAAGACCATTGCACTAGGTATCCCTTAGTGGATAAAGGCAACAGCGCCCAGTCCACTAGACCACTCTCGTACGTATGCACCATAACACAAGCGAGATACAGCGGAGTGTGGCATGAGGCAGGAGCCGCAGCCCCTGCTTACGTCAAGTGAGTGCCCTTAGCTCGACCCAGCGGGGTGGGAATCACCCTGTGCACTTGCCGAGGAAAACACCTGACAACAGCAAGGCCAGGGGAGGTGATAAAAGGGGTATCTTGTATCCACCTTCAGCATTGAGGTCAATCCTTTAACCCAGCGATAGTGCAAGCAGTGGGCCACCCTAAGAAGTGAGAGCCACTTTGTATGCTTGGGGCCTTTAGTTGCAAGAAACTCGGGTTGATGGTAAAGGAGACAGTTCCCAGCCACCAACAATTGCACCAGATTACAAGTGGATAAAGGCAACAGCGCCCAGTCCACCCGAAATAACACACACGAGGCTCTTTATGAGTGCTTGGATTATATTAAAGATTTGAGCCAATGTTGCCTTGCCAGGAGCTCAAGAGTTCCTTATAATATCTCGTCATCTTAATGAGTATACCAAGGCAAACCGTGGGGAAGATGAGCAAATAACCCACTCATATTGGACAGAGGGAAACCCAATCCAGGGAGTTCCGTTTAAACCCAAAAAATCCCTGCGTAGCAAAGGAAGAACAGCAGATTCTTTATCAAAACCTTCTCCAAATAAATTTAAAATTAAACTTCGCACATCAAACGTCAAGCCATGCACATGTTCACGAGAAGCTTTGTTTGTTGGCCTCCAGCTGACGACAACTCTATTGTACCGACACACGCCACTACCGGTAGAATATGCACCATATCATTCAACACTGTACCCAAGTAACTAGTGCGTCGTGGTGCAAGGGGGAGGGCAGGAGGCCCCAATGCACCTGCCACTTCCCTGTCGTAGGAAACCTAAGAGGCAGCGGATATCCTGAAGCAGCTGCCGATATACGAAAGTCACACAGCCAATATGAAGCATATGGGTGGACCTTTACTGGCCTCGCATGGGATCATCTCTCACGTCCGGTGGACGTTTGCGTCGGAATGTTCCCTGCTGTGTGTGCCAAACCTGTTCAACTAGATTCTCATGTTGATCAATCCATTGCCATGACAAGGCGTCGAGCTGATCCAGCCCATGGAGATACAGAGTACTGACCCATTGACTCGGGGACCGCGCAACGGCTTGCGCTGCAAACCATGCCTGGGCAATTCTTCCACTGCTGTTGGATCCAGCGCCAGTGCGGTCCCTTGTAGGAGTTCTCCAGCCACCTGGATTCTTCCGTGTAATCATGGAGAAAGAGGCGTCTAAGAAGCGCATCATACGGGAGGCCCGTGGCTTCCCAAATATGGCGCGCTTGTAATCGCCTGCGCTCTCTCCGCACAAAGACCTCCGTAGCCAACTGATTTGTCATCACATGTGCAGTCTTCTGCAGAGGCCACATGTTTATACTGGCTCTGACATCCTTTAGCCATTGATCCATTTTGATAGGGCCCGGCAGCAGGAGACTTACCATAATTCTATTACTAGGGGCGTTATCCCAGGCCACAACCGCTTTCTGAATGAACACATCCCGAAGAATGCCTTCTTTAAGTCTAGGAAAGAGTGGGGCAAACATTTGCGGGTCGAAAGTGAGCCAGTCCACATTGATGCGTGACTGTAGCACCGGGCAGCATCCCCTTGCATCAGCCTGCCACCGTTTGACCTTGTAGGTAAAATCCAAGGCCTCCGGCAGTACAATCTGTGTTCGGTCAGTAAAGGCAACAGCGCCCAGCTGACTGACAACCTGGTTGTATGCAAAGCTTTTTTCCATTATAGCATCCACTACCAGGGGCATCCATGATGCTGGAAACCATACAAACAAAGAATCGACCCAACTGCTGCGGCCAAGCATGGTTTCAAACCTTGCATCCGTGGGTTTTCTCCGGCCATGTTTCTGTGCGGCGGCCCCATCAAACGGGAGACAAACAACCTTCGCTAAGCCAGTGGGCGGTCTCTGCTTTTCCTCTTCTCTCACTGCCCTGTGCCGGCTGGAGGCACACAACAACTCTGTGTATATGCCCTGGACCCAAAACTTTTGTGTGAGCAGCGCTGCATTCGTTTCATCCACCAAGCCTCGCGCCGGGTGCGTGAGAACTCTTTGCAAAAGCCCTGTGATGGTCTCAGCTAAAAATACTGCAAGGTACTGCACAAGATGAAGTGCCATTCGTCTCACAAATGCATCCTGCGCTCTCGCTTGCGCACAAGTGACTTCTATCTCAAAGCAATAAGTCTGTAGAAGTGTCTCCATCTGCTTCCTTAAGTTCCTAATAGGGAACATAAGTCTTGCCAGAGGCCAGGTGGTAGGGAGCGTGAGAAACCTTTGAATGCCTTCGCGGCCACCATGAAAATTCCACTCTTGGGTATTCAACTGTTGGCTATTTAAATGCTCAGAAAAATCCCTCTCCAGTGTGGCAGTGTACCGACGAAGGTCAGAGTAATAGTGCTCTTCAAGACTTTCCAAATCACTTTCAATATCCTCAGCTTCAGTTGCGCTGGATGATTGTGAGCTAGACGAGTCCTCAGAATCAGAGCAGTTCTGACTGCTTTCCTCTTTTACCTCCTCCAATGGTTGCGCTTCGATTTCTTGCGGGTCAATCTTGGCCTTTTTCTGAATGTGAGTTTCGCGAGGAGTGCCATGTGTCAGTGGTCTCAGTCCCTTCGCAAGTCCACTTGGGACAGAACAATCTTCACTGATGTCATTTTCACTAATGCCAAAGGCTCGGGCTGAGGAAGTCCGAAGGTCCCGAAAGCACCCTAGTCCGAAGGCAGCGTAGAAGTGCTCCAAACCTAGATTGCGGATGCTTGCAGTTTGACAAAGGTTGTGGTACTGATTCCTGGCCACATCGAGGAGCCAGAGACCGTTGTTTCTAGTCCTCTCTGGCCATATCAAGTAGACAGGTTTGTCAGAGTCGTCAAGACTGTAGCCAAAGACATAGCGGCATCTCCATTCTTCCTGATTGCAAAGCGGGATTGGTGTAACACTGCCACCCCTCTCATTCCGTAGCCCTGTAATCTGCTGATAGAAATGCTTCTCCGTTCTGGTTGCGGTTTTCCGAGGGTGGCATAAGTCAACGATGACCAAGTGAAGGCGCCTGAGCCGGGCTGCACTTGCTTCTGGTTCATGATACAATTCCACTAACGCAGCTGGAGGAAACTCGCCTGTCTTAACAGTTGCAGAAAGTCGGAAAGCCTCCAGAAAGTTCGCATCATCTCTTGATTGAGCAAGACTTCCAGCTTTCAGTTCCACTAGCAAAGAGCTGCCGGTGGAGATGCTGTAGGCAGCCCACTACCATGGCTGCTCCGATGATTCCTTTCATGTCAAGTGGACACATAATGAAGCAAAAGCGTTGGGCTCTGGTAAGGGCCACTGTAGCTCTAGCGAATGCCTCCTCACGTTGAGATTGCTTATCTTCCGGAGAGAGTTCCTGAAAGCTATATCCTCGTCCCCCGGTCAGAAACCCAATTTTAGTTTGCGCAAGGAGCACATGTTGCGCCGTCATTCCTGCACACGATGTAACTCCTCTGGAAATTACTCTACCTTCGGAGTTAGCAACCCAGACCGAGCTGTTTAGCGCGCCCGACATATCATTTCTGTTGTGAAGGACAGCCAAGCATCCGTTTTCTCCTGCTTCCAATTCCACTTGCTCTGAAATCCAGCTTATCATTTGCCCAATGTCGCCTGTAGCGTGGATCACACTGTGAGGCGACCGCCAGAAAACTGGCAGATAACCACCAATTCTAGCTTGCCGATCAGCCAGATAGTTGCCGAAAGCCACTCGTGTGGGGGTGTCAGCATCGAGCTCTGGATATCTAACAGCAACCACAGTTTCATAGGTGACTTCCGAGACTCTTGCGCTGCTGGATAGAATGAGGGCCCAATTTTGTTTACCTCGCAAGCCTCCTCCCGCTATCAGCCCTTGGGCAACCATTGGCTCCACATCTTGCCTATGTGTGGCCAACCAGAGGATTGCAAGCGCTGTGCGGGGAACAATACCATACAGCCAAGGATCATAGGCTCC
>DF245198.1:0-14165 GCA_000507305.1 Breviolum minutum Mf 1.05b.01 | reverse complement strand
TGGTGCCAAGGATGCACTCTGGACCACGTCTGGGGAGGCCCTGAAGCGGACCGACCATGCTGCGGGTAGGTGGACTCTCTTGATGGGGGCGACCAGCTGAATAGTCTCTCAAACACCATCGGCGCCCAGCAGGCTGGAAACCAGACATAAAGCGTGCTCATTAGGCTGCTTGACCCAAACCATTGGGTAAATCCACCTCGATCATTCGGGTGAGGCGTACCAGCATGGTACTTCCTCTTTCCCTTCTGCTCCTTGTTTTCCCTACATATGACCTTGACCAACCCCGTGCAACCACGAGCCCTTTCAGAGGAGGGGCTCGGTCGGATGCGTCTTGCACTGTTCAGGAATTCCCGGTACAACGGCAAAACCCAGAACTTAGGTGTGAGAAGAAGTTGAGTATCTTTGTCAAAGAGGATCTTAGAGTCATGGCCCAGTATACTTCGCATTAGCCATGCAATAGTATCTGCAAGGTACTCAGCCAAGATCCAGGTGAGATGCGTGGCCGTCTGAACGACCCTGCCATTGTGTGCCTCTGGATTCTGATTGGTGGCCAAGATTTGAAAGCAATACCCTTCCAATAGCCGATCAATTTGCTTGCTCAGACCTTCAAGTGGAATGGTCAGGCGCGCTAACGGCCAAGTTCTCGGCAGGTGCACCAACTCTTGCAGCTTCTCTTGTCCATCTACTAATGGAACACCAGCCGCATCATCACTGGTGACACCCCTGGAGTACCGTCTGAGGTCAATGTGGTATAGGCCATTGGCCAGGTCACGAAACGCATCATAGGCTGTGTCAAATCTATCCTGGTCAGCTTCCATATCAGTACACTCTGAGTCCGTGGAGGAGTTGTCCGACACCCCCGACCAACCACTCTCTGCATCAGATACTGCATCAGACACACTCTCTTCTCTTCCAACCATGTCTTGATCGACTTCACTCTTAGCAGCAGGTGTCCTCCTTTCAGCTGGGATGCGCCTTGGCGTAAGCGAGAACCTGTTCGCATGTAAATTTTTCAGATGTGTGTCCTCTGAAACATGGCAGGACGGGATGCCCAGAGCTTGGCACGCAGGTGCCCGCCAGGGCCTTTGTGGGTCAAAGCAAAAGGCATCAAAAAAGTGTTCGATTCCCAGCGGAGCCATATACGCACATTTATCAAGCCGCACCCAATCGCCTCTCCAGGCATCAATGCACCAGAAGGATTGTTCTGCTGTCCGTACAGGCCAAAGAATGTAGCACGGAAGGTCACTTCCATCCATTGCATATCCAAAAACATATCTAAGCTGGTAAGCCTCTTGGTTTTCCTTCCACGGAATAGGGAGAGTATGCAAACACTCTTCTGCCCACCTGTCCACTTGTAGGTCCGCGAGTAGCCTCTGGACCCTGTCAGCCATCCGCCTGCGTCTGTGCAGGTCCACCATCATAAGGTGTAGCTTCCGCACCCTTGGGGTACTGTCCTCCTTAGTAATGTAGGATTCCGCCAGGGCCAGGGGTGGATAAACTCCATTCACTCTCGCACAGAGAACCGTAAGCTTTGCAGAAAGGCCGAGTCATCAGCTCCTCATCCTTAAGCCGGATAAGGAAAACAGGGTCGTCCTGGTCGTCTTGCCCGCTGAGCCAATGATAGTCGCTGCTCCAACCAGCCCCCGCATGTCCAGTGGGCCCATGATGAAGCAGATCTGTTGTGCACGAGTGAGGGCCACAGTAGCCCTTGCATAGGCCTCTTCTCTTTGGGCAGCCTGTTCTTGCGGTGGGAGTTGATGGAAACTTTTGCCCCGTCCCCCACTGAGGAAACCCACTCTGGTTTGGGCAAGTAGTACGAGGTATGCCGTCATACCAGCACAGGACGTGACACTACGCGAGATGATTGCTCCCCCGGAGCCAGAAACCCATTCCGTGTTGGTAAAGGCATTGACCATTTTGTTGCGGTTGTGGAGGACCGCAAGATCACCTTTGTTGGCCACCACAAACTTGTCAGTGATCCAGTCCACTACCTCACCAATGTCTGTGCTGGCATTGATGTAGCTGTATGGCGCATCCCAGAAGATGGGTAGAAAGCCCCCTCTAGTGCATTGCTCAGCTTGGAGATAGTTACCGAACTGAATTTTCTCTCATTCTGGAAATTATCCAATTCTGGATATCTTGTGCCAATGATGGTGACGTAGGTGAGCTCAGACACCCTTGCACTGCTTGGTAGAATTAGGGACCATCTTTGCTTGCCGGCTGTTCCTGCAGCGCAACTGAAAGTATCAGCTTGTAACGGGAATCTTTCTGGGGCCAGCGCCATCCACAACACAGCAATCGCTGCACAGCAGCACGGAGTAATGCCTGCCTCCCAGCAGCTACCAAGAGTTTCTTTACACAGCTTTTGGAAGACGGCAACACTTCCCGTGGATAATTCAAGTGGTTGCCTGGTGCTTTCCTGAAGGAGCTGGCCCAATCCAGCAACTTGGGGTCCCGGTGCATCTTGCACATACGGATGGACTATGGCGCCCAGCATATGCGGTGGAAGAAACTTTGTGTCGCCCCTCAAGGCAATGGGCCTTCTCATCAACTTGCGTCTGAACGCTCTAGCTTCATCACTCTTTCGCAGCCCCCCTGGCGTTTGTTTGTGATCTCCACACCATATAACAAGGCCTTTGCGGGGAACTCTTGCGATGGCAGAGGCTTCGTCCAGGTTTCCATACTGCTGGCCCTCATCATTGAGGGCAACATCGACCTCTGCCATCCACCTAGCTATTGGGCGTACGGCTGCGTACATTCCTGGTGGAAGCCACCTCCGCAACCAATGATTACTTGCTTGGTGCGCAAGACAGTGTTGCGGTTTCCTGGCAAGACATCTAGCTTCTTTTGGCTGGCAGGGCCTTTTTCCAGCTCCGTGGCTCCTACCAACCTGCCAAATTTTGCTTCCAGCGAGGGTGGAAGCCGCAGAGATTCAATATGCTTGGCAAAGGCATGCGCCGCCGCATTCTCTTTGGTAACGACCATGACCTTCAAGGTAGGGTCCATCACCAATAATCCAGCGATCATGGCTGCAGCTGCTCGAGTCTTCCCAGCCCCGAAGACTCCACTGATGGGACAGTCAGTTCGTCCTTCTAAGATGGACTGAACCAATGCAGTCCGAATTCGCCACCAACGGCCGAATGGCCTGCAAGAGGGCTTCTTCATCCTCTGTAAGCTCTTTCGCATAGGCCGATGCGCTAGAGGCACGCAGGGCAAATTGAAGTAACTTGACTGACGCAGCAAACAATGGTCCCCGTTCACCTGGGAAGATGGGTGTGAACTTTTCTTCCACTCGAAGCCCACACCCTAAACACAGCCTTTCCGGGGCCATGTTGGTGAAGACAGCGAGCTCTTCAGCACTGCGTGTGTCACCAAGAAAAACCATATCCACAATGAAAATGTTTGCCTGGAAGGCACGTCCTTGTAGTCCCATATGCGCCTCATGGAAGGCCAGATATCGGCAGTCTCTTCTCCTGCGTAGGGCATCACTACAGAATGCCCATGCAATATCGGGGGGAAGCCAGGCAAACTCGGTCTCTGGAGGGACCACTCGCTTCCACAGTTTGTTTTCAGTTTTCTTTCCTCGAGTCGTTGCAGACTCGTGTGCGATGAGGACAGCCTGGAAGACTTCATTCACATAGGGTCCACTCTGAACTCTGTAGTACACCAGCACTGCCATGCCTTTTCTTAAGCCTAATTGGATATGCTGTTGATGCAATCGATGTACAGCCTGGCCTTGAAACTCATAGACACTCACCGGATAAACCATTCGTGGATCCGAAAACAAGAGGAGCGGAGAGGTGCCCCAGAGAACCCTCACATGGTGGATGTGATCATGTGACGTAAAGAAGTAGCCCTTGGCTCATACGGATGTCCGTTCCCATACGAGGAGGCACGAATATGGTGGCAAGTCCATAACGTCCGAGTGGCATCCGCCCAGGGAGCACGGACTGGGGTCAATTGTGGTAGCACAAGGTCCAAGAAGTGACATATCCTAGGCAGAGTGAGCCTCTGCAGGAATTGGCGGAACAAAGCAAACAAAGCCTCCGGGCGATGCCTCAGGTTGCGCACACTAATCAGCTCAATGAGGTGATCCCGCAATGCTTCAGCCGAAACAAAAGGAGTGTCCATTGCCAGATGCGTTGTGCCTAATGCGAGGAGATCACTGTCCTTCACCTCATCCACTGTAGAGAGATGGAGCATGGTGGCCTCCACGAGCTTATCCACCGCTGGTTCAAGTCGAAAGCTCAGCCATGAAAGCAGACGCAAAGGAGTGGCGTCTCTCTTAGCAGAGCTAGCCGCCTCAGGGTGCACGAAGAGGAACTTGGCAAGATCCCACCACCCTGCCGTATGATTGAGACTCAGCCAATGTGAGTAATTGTGCTCCTTGGCTCCAAAGTGCTCTTTATAAGCAGGGCCCTCAGTGGAAACATATGTATACCGGATGTGGAGCTGGTCCAGTTGATGTTCCCCAGGCTTCCACACGCATAATTGATCCGCCTCATAGTGCAACAGGTGAAGGGTGTGATCAGTAGGAGGAGTGACGATCAGTTGCGGAGGACAGGCAATTGCCCCAAGCTTACCATTCGTCACCACATTGGGGATCTTCCATAATAGATGCAGGATACTCAGGCCTGCAAAGCTGCCAGCAGAAAAGCCCCTGAAATCAATCCGCTGGTCAAATACCAGTGTGTCGGGGGAACCCGTGTATCGTCCCATTCTACCTCCCATCAATAGGTTCCAAATCAAGGTCATTGAGTCGGTCCACAACACATGAGGCATTCTGCGATGGGACGGTGCGATGTGCGAGGCTCCAAACATTTCCACTGCAGTGGCCCGACGGGCTGACGCACCCGGGAGCTGTACTGCTGGCAGGACTTCAGACAAGAGTGTATCCCAATGCTTGGCACTATCCAATCCAAAGTAATGTAACACCAAGAATTCATGTGTAGCCTTACTCCTGCCCAATGCAGTGACCTGTACGGTTGCCAAGCCTCCGAAGATGCCAGGAACATCGACCGTTTCTTCCATCCGAGCGAGCGATGGTCCGTAGACCGACTGCCCTTCTTTGCCTGATCTGATCGAAATATCCCAAGGGGATAGGGTACAGGAGGTCCGAATTTCCTCTCCAGGTACGACAATCAGCTGGAGGGGATAGGAGCCATTGGGGATGGTAGGAGGGCAATCCTGTGCACTCGACCACACCACCTCCCCATTCCTGGATTCCGCTTCTACCACCACGTTCTTCAATTTAGAAAGTGTGATTTTGGCATCTGCCCATTCAGCTTCAGTGTGGATAATGGCAGCAATCTTGGTGTCACCATGCCACCTGACCGCCTCAATCCACTGGTCGTGGGGGAGCTTGTCAGGCAAATATCCTGTAGCCGAGAGAAAATAAATTGCGAGGATGGCTTTTGAGGGGTATTCGTAGGTGAGGATTCTTAGCGCAAGCTGGCTGATGACCTTGGGGTAAGGGCCATTCTCCGCCAAGTCTTCCAATGTGTGTAGGTGGACAGCTTGATAGAGATCAGCTGCGTCTTGAACCCTGAAGCTCTGCTTCAGGAAGGTAGGGGAGCTACGTCCATCCGGTCCATAGTCCACATCAATTCCAACCAGCCATCGGGACAGGGCAGTACTTGGGACCCCAGTTGGATCCCACTCTTACCAGCACGACACCAGAAGTAGTTTCTCCCTTTCTGAGAGGAAGGGAGGCAGCACCCTGAAATCGATGGTTGTTCCTGCCACTGGGCGGAGTCCAATACTGGCCCACATGGGCGGTTTAGCTTCAGTGCCAAGCATAGCAGCCGCCATAGGAATCCACCCTTCAGCTGCAATCGAGGAAAGAGATCTTTCCATACCCACCTTGGCGCCCCCATCAGCATGCATAATGGCTGGCCTCTGATGGCCTGCTGTGATTTCTGTGGCCTGAAACATACGATCTCCTGGGAGACTCAAGACAGGTGCAAGACCAGGCATCATCAGCAAGGAAGGGAGAGCTCCTTGTTCGAAGGCAGCTCGGGCCCACGCCACAATTCGAGGTGATCGGCATTGATAGTTCTGAAGGAGGACCCGCAAGGCCAGGGGCCTTTGGGGACAGGGAAGAGGACCCTTGATGTCCATTCACCAATCAATGCCCAGGCAAGGCAGAAATCCAAGGAGTACTGCAAACACGTACCCATCAAGGGGGATAGCGCCAAACCAGATTGAATCCAAAGCGTCTTTTCATCAGGACTAAGCTCACAGCCAGTGCGTGATCGCTTTAAGAACTCACCAATTCTGTCCCAAAAGGCAAATGCCAACGTGGAGGCTTCATCTTTGAAATCCTCATCAGGAACTGAACCTGGGGAACTCCTGAGGCGGAGTGACCAGGCATTCCAATCAAAGAGAGGTGGGTGAGAGGATCGAAAGATCACAATAAGCCCCGCATTGAGTTCAGCATGTGGTTCAGTGACCACCAGGGCACCTTGCCCCATTCGAGTACTGCAAACACGAGATTGTGTGTATACCACCTGTGGGTCTTTGCTGAATCGTGCAAAGGCTCGTAATGGGTGTGCCTGAGGAATGCCACTTTCGCAATGTGCTGGAAAGCGCGCCAAGTAGGCCTCAGTCCATAGGTCTTCAACTTCAAACAAGGTAACAGGCAAACAATCGCTATCCAGTAGTACGAAGTTGATCCCGGGGATCATTGCCACAAGGGCAGCCAGCCAGAACAAAGGTGCCAGCCCAGGTGGGGTGCACATGGTGTAGCCCTGTAGATTCGGAAATGGGGAAGAGTAGTAGTTCCGTTTTTTCTTTGTGAGGCCCAATAAGCTTGAGGCAACTGTGCCACCATCTTGCTGCAGCCGGCCAGTGAGGCAAGGAGGAATCTTGTCGCTTATGGTTTGCCAAATCACGGTTGTCCACCATGACATAAACGGTGTGAAATTCCACTAGATATCCACACTGCCGCAAGACATGCTCAAAGATCAGCTCCCAGTAGGGATGTCCGATCTCCTCAGTCACCTCGTACTCCAAGGGTGCAGCATCACCGAATCTAGCACCTGGGTCTCCCGCAACAAACCTGGCACTAGTGTCAAAGCTTCCTTTTGCATGAGAGTCACCTGGAAGGTCAGCCCGTAGCTGATCACAAAACTGCTGAAAGTCCACACCCTTAGGGCCTGGAGTACGCGGAGTAACCGCTGGCAATCGGGTCAGACCCTTTTTTCCTTGTTGACATTTCTGTTGTACGGCTTGACAAGGTGCCGCTGCACCAGAATCCATGTCGGTATCATCCGCAGGAGAGTCAGTGGGGGAGAGGCTGATATATTGGTCATCACGAAGGGGCATCATTCAAGGGGGCAGGTTACCACCTCCGATCTGCCCGAACACTTAGAGAGAGGCTGAGACACCTCTTCGTTGTGTTCACACTGGAAAGGGTTGAGTCGCCCTAGCGCTTGAACCAGAGCAAAACACACAACTTCATGCCTGTATGAAATATACAAGAAGCACAACATCCCGAAACTAACGAGTGTATGTATTTAAGATGTATGGCAAGTGAGAACATCCATGTAAAGTACAACAATGGAGACTCGCAAAAGTGACTCGAGGCGGTTATTAGGAGAAGGCAGCACAACTTCCTTTTGGCCGATTTGGGTTGCACGGGCGCAGAGTGCACCCTACACCTGTCTATTGAAAAGAATCCAACTCAAATGAGACAACCCGGTCATCCTGACAGCGGTGACCACCCCGTCTTCCAATGAGGAGTAAAGGGTCTCCTGTAGTTTCAAAAGTAGGGGAACCATCATTTCGAACACTGCCTGCACCCACCGTGGGCACCGATTGGACAGATCCTGCCTCATCACCATGCATTTGCGAGGGGGCATTAGCCACCCACCCTTGGGCAATATCAGTATTCGGATGATCCTCCAGCAAAAGAGGGGTACATTCACTTCGCTCATAACAGGCAAAGAAGTCCCCGTGATGTCCCCACCCTCTCTCGCCGCCACACAAGTCCAATATATCCCACACCCGAGTAGTCGGGGTCCAATGACAAGCGCCAAAGAACTCAAAACATGATGTGAAGATCGCGAATACAACCGTTCTCGTGTGTTCCTGCTCTTCTGCGTCCGCAAGAATGAAATGCTTGAGAGCAGGTTCAAAAATTGGGCAAACCTCCTCAATTGCCTTGTGAACTCTATGGAAGATCATGGTATCCGGGTTTCTGCCAGGATAAATCCGGTGACCTTCTTCTCTCAGCACCGTCTGCCAATTCTCGAAAGGGGAGGTACACTCAAAGGTTGCCCCAGAGAAACACGTGACCCCCTTGCGGGACGAATACCGTCATCTTGACCAGGTCATCATGGAGTGATTTACCTGGTAGGTGCAATAGATGAATGGACCGCTGTAAAGAAGCTTGAAGGTCGATCCTTACCAGATCACTACATACAGCCTTGATGTGTACTTGAACGAAGGACCCAATGGAACACTCGATAAGCTCTTCACTGAGTCGAGTGTTATCACACCAGATAGCACAGGACGGGGTGAGCATGGGCCCGCACACCTGGGAAAATAGACCAAGACAATTATACCTGTTCATCCACTTAGGAAGGGCAATGGCCGTTGTCCACTGTCGGTGTCCCCAGACCACTTCCAAAACTCCATGTGGGCGTAGGAAATGGAAAGGATTTCCTTTGCGGGTCAGCACATAAGCAGGGGAGGAAAGTTCATTGGTCGAGGACCACGTGCAGGCACTGTTTACGGGGGATAGCCTCCAGGACTGATCATGCTCTTCAATTTCAAGGTCCGACCACCCATCAATAATTCGCTCTAGCGTCTGGAAGGGGTCACTCATAGGACCAGTCCTGGTAACCGACCGGGTACCCTCGTTCTTGTCCCAGGTAGACTGGAGAATCACACGGAAGACATGGATCTCCGTAACGTCAGTGGGTCGTTGCAGGCCATAGTTTTCAAGGGCATTGCGCCATAAACCGTCAAGATAAGATGAAGAGGCCGTGTCCTGTGGGGGATCAAAGTGTGCTCCTTCATGAGGGGCCACACCAGGTACTGTAGGTGCGGGTTCACTGTCATTAGCACCTCCCGTATACTCTGGTGGGAGGGAGCTAAAAATCTCACTTGGATCGGACATCGTTATGCCGTGCACAGGACTAAGGTACAAATTTTGCTTTTTCGAGAGGGGCTGAGGCACCCCGTCGAAGTTTTCTTCAAAGGAAAGGGTTAGGACGCCCTGACACTTGGACCAGAAAAATGCAGAATCCAGACTATAAAAAGGTGAGACACAAGGAAAAATACGTGCAGTCACAAGACAACGCACTCATTCCAGTTTTGAAGGATCAAAATTGTAAGCACGTGCTGTGTACCGGGCAGCTAGCTACGGGCCCATGCACGTGAACCCCGCCTCACTTCAGGAGCATCACCCTCTACTAGCCAGCAGCTGACAAAATCAAGGTCCGCCACCTCAAGTTGAGTCAGCCCCAACTGAAATCCATTGTGGTAGCAGACACACAGCTCGCCCTGAGGTCCACAAACAATGTCCAATCCCGTTTCCGTGATCAAAATCTGTTTGTTGAGGTAAGGTGGAACATAGATAGCACCCAGACCTTCGTAAGTAGAGAGGACAGCCTTGAAGAGAACCACTGGGGTAATATCATCTTCAACCACTGGGATCACCAGCCGAATATCCCAACCAGGGTCAGCCACAGGTTCCGTCAGGTAATATGAAAGGTGCACCAGTCCAGTGCCAAAATTGTCCTGAGCTAAGTCAGGGAAACGCCCTCGAAGGGTACTTCGACATCTCGTTCCAGGTTTGGTCCAATGAGGTTGATCTTCCTGCTGAAGATTAGCCTATTGCCACCCGGTATATACACTGTGGTTCCCTGATTGTGGATGTACCCACCTGTGATTATCGTCGGGTGTCGGTGCAACTGCTGTGTGTGCGAAATGGCCATGTGCTCCATTTGTGACACCAGGTGAGGGCTTCCTTCCAAGTTAACTCTGAGGTAGAAGCCACTCTCCACTGAAACGGTGGTCAAGGGCAATACCATTTAGGAATGCCCGAAGGGCGAGGCTCGTCTGTATATGCCTCCCAATAAGGGTGCTAAAAAGGTTCGAAGAATAGGCATATTAAGCAGCTGAGGCAACACCGTAGTGTGGAGCTGGGGGTCACGGAAACCCAGTTCCATTAGCCCATGCGGATTCCTTGCAAAGGATTCAAAGTCATGTCTTGTACTTGGTGCAAGATGGTATTCCTGGAAGAGGACGATGCTCCATGAATCCTTCGGAGCCACCACTCCTCATCCGGCCACCTGCCCCTGAGGCCGTCAAACCAGCCAGTAATGTCATCGATAAGTTCATCTGGCCAGAGGTCAGGCGTAGCCACAACTCTATCCCACGGCGGCATATGAAGGATCGCATAGTCCTGAGGCATCCTGTGAATGAAAATTTCACTTCGCAACCCTCTAGGACGTTCAATTCGATAGGTCTGTTGCAACTCTTCCCAACGCGGAGTAAACATTCCTGGAGGCGCATCCCCACGCATAATGGGTGGCTCATCAGCTTGCATCGGCCCATTTTCATGGAGCGAGCCCACCGCCCCACCGACCGCAAGTGCACACCAGCACAACAGAGCACACATAGCGTAGGGAAGGGCTGAGGCACCCTGACTCTAAAGCGAAAGGGCTGAGACACCCTGACACAAAGGTGGAATTACGCGCCGGGCTAGCATTGGAGCCACACCGGCCAACAGTGATGCAACATACAAGGCGATAAATCAGAACCAAACAAACAATTGAAAAGGCATGAAAAGACAATCAAACCTCCAACTCGAACAAGAGACAAATGAAAAACGGGGAACATCAGCAACTCCTCTGAAAAAAGTAAAACTTGGTTTTGTGACAAAAGGCAGTGGCATCCAGACTCAATGCATGCTGGTAGTGCCGCCAGCTTGAGTATAAAAAGGGCCGGCCACTTCCTCCTCTGAAGCATCAGAGGGAGAACCAACCGATAGAATCTCAATTTCATGCCCCATGTCAGGAGAGGCACGGAGGCACCATATAACATCCCCATCCTCTACCTCAGTATCCACCCCATTCATGAGCTCAGCATTGTTGACATAGCACATACAATCACAGCCCGTTCTTTCACCAGACATCTGTAGTCCCAGTTGAGCTACCAAATCGTGTTTGCGGAGTTTGCGAGGACAGTAGATGGCCCCTTCCCCATGGTATGGGGGCAGATGCAATCTAAGTAAAACCACAGCATCCAATTGTAGCACCACATCTTCATAAATAAGGACCATTTTTTCTTTGTTCAATGTAAGAACAGGTGCATGCCATGTTACTGCCGGATGGACCGGGATCACACGAAAGCCCACCTCTCTCAGGTCCCTAAACCGGCTGCGCAACTCGCCTAATGCACCGGCCTCCAAAGTTGTCCTTTGGCAAGTGACACTGAGCACCCGTGAGAGAGTGTTGCCACCGGGAATATAGATTGTGACTCGAACGAGCGACATGTCAGTAAGTGCATCCCTATCAAAATGGAGAGTGCCACTGTGAAGTGGCGCCGCAACCACCATGTTCTGCATTAGAGTCGGTCCACACCACACTTGTACCTGCAGGAAAAATCCTTCCTGGCAAGTAATAAGGGCCAGCCCCACAAGGTCACCATTGATCCAGGCCTGCCACTGCAGACCCGGCAGGCCGTGAGTAACCAGGGAGCCAGAAACTCACCAAGCGACACTACGTTGACAGCTATAGGGAGGACTATCTCAATGACTCCATGCGGGCGAAGACTAAAGGAGCGAAACGCTCGGAAGTCCACCAGCATATAACAAGGATGGTGAAGCTCCCGATTCCTTGACCTTCCTCTCGTCGTATCTATCGGAATCAAGCGCCATGGTTCAAACTGCGCCGGGTCAGCCAAGTCTTCAAAGCGAGCAGCGAGGGCAGATAAAAGGGGCTCTGGACTCGAGCCTGTCGTAGCCATGAGCTGAACCCGAGAGAGAGAGGGCCCTCCAAGTTGGACCGGTGCTCTGTAAATGAAGATCGGTCCATCTATGCTGCGCCTTGCCAATCCCATAAGGCTTGTTACGTGACCCCATGCAACGTCTTCCTCAATCCCTTCCCATTGTGTCAGGCCGAGTCTATTGAAATCCTGCAGGAAAGTGTTCAGGTGCATAGCACCGTGTTGGTTACAAATAGGCCACCAAAGTGGCAGCAGGCCAAATCAATGGGGAAGGGCTGAGGCGCCCTGACCCTGGGTTCTAAACCAACCTCGAGATCCGCAGTCAAGAAGAGGCTCCCCGCACGCCGTTAGCTAATAGGGTTTGACCATACAAAGCAGCGGCATATCGGCGAATACACAGAGAAACTTCCTATAACAGTAAAATCTGGCAATTCTCCAATAGAAAGGAACAAGGAAAGAGTGGAGTCCCCGAAGAGCCCTACGTCTCCTAACAACAAGACAACAGCACGACCATTAACTACCGAACGTCAAACTAATTGGGCCATTGCTGTATTAGCGCCTGCATAGGCGGGCGCGCTTGTTAATCCTGTCAATGTAACCGGGGAGCTTTCGCTTAGAAGCTTGCCTATGGCTGAATTTGGCAACAGGAAATTGCCGGGTAACCTTCCGCCTTCGCCAACCTCGCATGGTGCCTTGTGTGCATTTAGCAAACAGCGGAGGGTGTGTAGGCAAGTGGAGACGACACCCTGCCAGGCCTCATGCAGGCAAGTGATCGAGAAAAGACTGGAGGTGGGATCAGAATGAGGAAACAGGAGGAGTCTGACATGCCTTACAAAATCTGGTTATCCACCTCACGTCCAATCCATAGCCCGTCATGCAACCATATAATAGAAGGTATATCCGCTCGCTTCCTAACCTCCAACAGAAAAAGTTCATGCATTAACCTCACCTCTCTTCGTACATGGGCAGTGAAGACTTCACGAGCTGCGTCCAGGTCAAAAGCAAAGGCTTCAATCCACGAGGGGATACTCAGGCTTTGGTCAGTTAAATGCTTCAAGGCTCGGGTAGCCCCACTGTTGATGGTTCGTATGGGTAGCATCTTAACCTCATTTAACAGCTCAGGATCAGCAACATGTTCGCCTATCCAAGTCTCTTTCAGCCTGTCTCTTAGGAGACGAATAGGAGGGAGGGTAACCGATCCTGTAGTGGCTCTGATAAGTTCATAGTGGGCACCAGTTATGTCGACTTCTTTGTGGGTACTGCCGTAAATGAGTAACCTGAGGTCGCGTGGCAATTTCTGCGCACAAATTTGTGTGGCATACAACCTACCACTGGCATCATTAGCCGGCGTAAGGTACTCAACTGTAAGTGGAGTAGTAGCGTTGCGCGTGGCCAGGGCAAGGCTGCGAATAGCAGCCACATGGCTTCCATTATTCCACCGCAAGCAAGCAGCCAGCTGTAACTGATTACACCCAAGCGTTTCCTGAAGGATTAGCATAACTTTTCCTGCCACATGTGGACCCAGAATCACGGCGTTTGCTTCCAAAAGTAGTTCATAGGGCGGGTCAACTGGTAGACTGAAGGGTTCCCCTGAACACCGTGGGTCATGCTGATTATCACGGATCCATGCACTTGCTTGGCCTGCAAGGTAGTCAGAGATAACGTTTGTTTCCCGAGGTCTATACTCTGTGATAGCATTTGGAGCTACACGGCTCCGCCGTCGATGGAAAGTGTTAATGAGCGGAATGAGGTCGCTTCGCCTGAAGCGGCTGCGAAAGTCAAGGTGATGTAATAACTGCTTGATATCACCATGTATTCTGCTCAACGGTAGAGGAACAAGATTCTGTTCATGGCACATGCGCACGTACTTCTCATATAAGTGCATAGCAAGATCAGCGCCATTGGCTTCCGCAACGATATTGTCAGCACACTTTGGTAACACTCGGGCATCCCAATCCAAGAGGGCTAGGCCATTGCCATCAAATTGCAATAGGGCTGCTCCTGCCCCGCCCACTTTACTCGCCCGATGAGCGGATCCGTCAAATTGGACAATGATCTGTGGGTCACCACCCGTGACCGGAACCAGTAAATCACCTTTGATGAGCTCTCGGCAAGCCGTTATGCACATATGATACTCACCACAGGAACACCTCGTGAGCTTCAACTGAACATTACTTTCTATGTTGGTGCCTGTGCGTTCAAGCTCT
>DF245197.1:0-19779 GCA_000507305.1 Breviolum minutum Mf 1.05b.01 | reverse complement strand
GCTTCGGTGCATACTTTACACATGCCCAAAGCTGTGATAAAGTTTGTGTTCGAAGTATACGGAATGGACTGCTGGCGTACATACCTGACACATGCCCAAATCTGTGATAACATTCGTGTTCAAAGTGCTACGGAATGGATTGTGTTTTCGCCGTTTTCGCGTTTTCGCGTTTTCGTTTTTTCCCGTTTCCGTGCTTGGCGTTTTCGTGTTTTCGCGTTTTCGCGTTTTCGCGTTTTCGTGTTCCGCCGGCGGCATCCCCGCGGCCGGGACACAGATTTCGTGTGCACAGCAAAATTTGATCCCCCCAAAAAAAATAGGTCAGCAAAAAGACACACTCAGAAAGATCAGGCAAGGGGGTCGCTTGACACCCTACCCCATGGAAACCATCAAAACTAGATTCATCCAAAAAATGGCAAAGGGTGTGCACATAATGTGGGATTGTTGTTGCGTTTGCAGGAACAGGGCAACTAATTCCTAGTTGACAAGTTGATTTGACTGACAGTAATTACATAACAATCACAACTGGCCACTTTTCAAATAATGCTTGATATCACTGCAAATACAGTACGTAGAGATTTGCACATGTCTGGAAGAATATACAGTAGTTTTGGCCTTGGAATCAATACCCCTTTTATTGATTCCCCGAGTTTTCCAACCAATTTATTGGAAAAAAATTGGAAACATGTGTAAGCGCAAAATTTAACAAAAAAACTGCTTTCCCTGGCCTTCCTCCTCGGACCTAAGATAGCCCACTATGCTGGAAAAGAGAAAAATCACCTTCCCTAACCCACAAAGAAAAACCTGAAAGTTCCAAGAAGGTATATACCCTCCAGGAAATTAACATATCCCACCTGGGGAAAAGGAAAATCATCTTCAAAATGGACTTTTCAGGGGATATGTTAGTTCCCAGCAGGGTATAGTATAGTACTGTTGGTGGCTGAAAAATCCTTGCACCAGTTTGTCCCATCTAGCTTCCTGGAACTGTCATGCCAAGCATCTCTCGAACATTTTGAAGTTGTTCCTGCACCTTATAGGAATTGCCACCAGCCCCCGCATCGCCCCAGGTGGTGACTGTTCCATCAGACCGTACTGCTGCGAAGGCAGAGTCTGTGGCGGCCACATGCACAACACGACGTGGCAGGATTGATGTTAGACGACCACCGAGATATTCAGAGCCCCAAGGAATGACACCTGGCAGCATGGCAGCATCGAAGAAGGCCCATGAGCAGTTGTTGCTTGAAATGTGCGGTTTGCAGATTGGTGGTTCGGTTTAGATACACCGTTGAGGAAACATGTCACCTATATTATTTGGAGACATATTATAGCTTACATGGATTGTCTGGGAAACGTTGATGGCGGTTTCGGGCTTCAAGACCGTTGTTCTTGTAAGTGTTTAAGGCTATTGATGGTTTGAGCAAGCGTCAGGGAGGCCATTCCTTTCTCCATGTGTACATTCATCAGACATCAGACTCATGTTTTTGTCAGGAGGGCTTGTCAGGCTGAAAGAGAGAAACCACTTGGATACTACAAATGCACTTCTCCCTGTACCAAAGAATCCTTCTGGGATCTTCTGGGCAAATACTACACTACATCCTGATACTGCCAAATCTCCCCTTGAAAAAAAGACATGTCCAGGAAGGATTTCATTACCAAACTTCCTTTGGACTTTGGATGCTTTTGGGCTATGGTGGCTGAGGTCTTGCTTAGATATAGACTCATAGACTTAGCTGCACAACTTTAGAAGATAGATGTTACCAAGCAAACGAATCTACAGAGCGCACAAATCTGCAAACATTCAATGTACTGAGCTGGAACCAAACCAGCCATTCCAAGTCAGTTGAGATGGATACTGAAAATGTTGAATATCGAGCTCCAATACTCAGGAATCTCAGCTTGATTCAGAATCTGTCCCCCCTAAAGATACAAGGTTGCCAAAACCCTACGTTCCCCAAGTGGATGTCACATCCCCAAGTGAATGAAACTTGAGAACCTGAACCTGAGCTGAAACCCCTGTGCCCTTAGTTAAGAGGCGAAGACATCTTCTTGTGACCAGAAAATCGTATTTACTGATGCATTCTTAACCTTCCCATCCACCAAACAGATCCCTTGAGGTCAAGCCACTTTGATCTGCTAAGATGGCTGCAAAAGCAAAGCTGGTCGCTGCAATTGAAACGACATCCTTCAAATGCTGTTGAACTTCGCTGTTGTCTCCACCGTTCCGTGGGTCTCCCCAACACACTACAGAGCCATCTTCAAGAATCGCCGCCTGGGGTGAACACCATGGGTTGAAAAGAGAAACTTATTTTCTGAACAAAGGCCTCTGCGAAATTTCTGCCAATCATCAAAATCATTCCTTCCAATTTGGATTTCAGAACCCCCACACAAAAAAAAAACACAAAAAAAACTACTATATATATATATATATAGTTGCGGACTTGAAGATAGAATATGCAAAAATCTTTGGGTTTACAGATACCAAGGTACAAACGCACTGAGCGTTGATTGAACTTGTTGCACCTTCACCAATTGGTGTTGCACTAAGCTGCAGTCTCCGCCATCTCGAGGGTCTCCCCAACACACCACTGAGCCATCCATAAGGATAGCAGCAAATGCACTACGACTCGCTTGAATCTGCTGAACCTTTCCTGGAGAAAACAAGTGACTTGGAGGACATCACTATCAGAGCTAACGGCAAAAAGTGGCACTCCAAAACAAATGATGAGAACTCATGAAAAGGTTCGGTTTTTTGTGGTTAGGTGTTGTCGGATTATCAGCCTTCTGTTGAGGATAGAATCCCAAAGTCAATGTTGGGACTCGGAGCCAGCCAGATTTCACTGGAAATTCTTGGTGACTTCGGAAGGAATCAGTCAATTAAACCAACTAAAACGAGTTGAGCTCGGCGGCAGTCATTGTCCTAATTATCCATTCTTTACAGTAATCAGACTGTGTTAGCCTCTTCACCTCACCATGGTAGAAACTGAATATGTAAAGCCCGTCGAATCATCAGCATCCTGCCTAGAAGGCACCTTTGCAACTCCATCTGAACCTGGCCCTTTGAGGCTAAACAAAGGGCAGCCTGCCACTACCGAACGCGAAACAAACAAACAAAAAACAGAAATCATTACATAACTTTGGCCTCAGTAGCTCAGCTGATGTGCAACTTGCATTGAATCCCCTCCACAGTCTGCATCACCCCAGGTGACCACGGAGCCCTCTTTGCAAATGCCTGCAAAAGCCCGCGCCGTCGTTTGCACTTCACGTAGGTTGGGGCCGGGCAACGGAGAAAGCTCCTCCACATGGTCGAAGCCACTGTATCCCACCACAGGGCCAGTGGGGGGAAAACCGCCTCGACAATGAGTGGTCAGACAAATGGCAAATCTCATGCTTGTTTCAAGTATGGAATCGGGTCACATGAATATTGTAGTAATACTCTAATTCGATATCATTGAGACTGGCATATTCACCCTTCATCCAATGCAAATCCTGCCCTATTGTTCTGCTTAGGTCACACATGGAAAATAAGGTATGTCAAGGGGTCTCGAGAAAATCGCATTAAGTTTTTCGTATGTTCTGCCTTCCACAGTCCCAAACAGAGGTTGCCAGGAGGTTTCGCTCGCTGGAACAAAGGGTCAATGATCAATGCTTTATGAATGATAGGCTGATAGGGGGCCCCTATTTTCAAGTTCCAAACGTCAGTTTGAACCTTTTTCTTGTGGTGGATGAAATAAACATATAAAAATCTACGGTTCAGGATAGTATAGTTTTTGCCATCCCAAATGCTCCAGGATCTTGTCTTGTTAACTTGTCTACAATCGTCAACCCGCAAGTCAGTCCAAGCAACAAATCATCGAACCCCAAGGATTTGCAGCCAACTTCATGTCCAACGTTGATGCCACAGCAGTCAACATCTCACCATCCTGAAACTGCAGGTCTCCTGATTTGCAAGGCACCCTAACAACGACCCGACCCTTCCCTGCAGAAGCCTCCACTTGTTTCAAATCGCACTTTCAAGTTTCAAGGAGAGAGTCTCTAACTTTTAAACAGAACAAGAATCAGCTTTCCAGCTACTAGATATGATATACCTGATTCTCCCTCTTTGATTTTTGTTTTGCTGGAGTAAATTGAACTCAACCCATCCAAAAGCCTCAAGTTCATCATGCCATCTCTTTAAACATATTCCTAGCAGGGAAACTGCAAAAACCCTCCAAATCCTTCCCACAACAAATCCAGCACCAAAAACACCTCCGGAGTCTTTGCTTCAAATCTGGCAAAAACAACCAAAACATTTGTGATTTTGGGAAGCTTTGGATGTCAAGCAGATTAAATGTTGAGCAGCTTGAGATAACTTTTCCAACCTAATTTTCAACATCGGTCCATTACCAGTGATTTATATACCACGCTCGGATGTTGCAGTAAATACAGACCTGGAATCCAAATGACCCTTGGTTTTGATTGGAAGGACCTTTTTTTGGAGGCAAAACAATGCAAAACAAAGGACAAATAAGTTCCAGGTTTATTTTTCAATACATCCTTGGCTCCAAAACAGCTAACTACACTGATAATATCATATGAGATCATATAGAGAAACAAACAATCTCAAATTTCATTTGAGCAAACTCCCAGCAACGCATTTGTTTGGCCAGCTTTTTTTAGCAAAGTTGAGTTTCTCAAGGTTCCGTTCTTCGCTGGCAAAGCTCGGCCACTTCGTGTAAAGAGTTTCAGGGGGCTCATCATAAACGAACCTTGCCGTTGGCTGAGCCACTTATCTGTGTTTTGTCCATTTACAAATGGGTGTTTCCAAAAATAAGGGTACCCCCAAAATGGATGGTGAAAATAATGGAAAACCCTATTAAAATGATGGTTTGGGGGTAAAAACCCACCATTTAAGGAAACACCCAAATTGATGTAATTGGGTGGTAATCTCTGCAAAAAAAAAACATGCCACAACGAGAACAAAAAAAATTGTACGTGAGTCCTTTGCTTCAGAAATAGCCAGGAACGTTCCACTGCAAGGTTCAGTTCCTTTACAGAGGAACCCGGCAGCAATTTCAGTGTAATACTCCGACTGCTCAATAAGCAAACATGAATCTCTAGAGCTTCAGATTCGCTGGAAAACTCTTCACCTCCAGCCATGATAAAACACCCCTGGAAAACGAGAAAGCATTGCAACCCTCCGATGTAAAACCGGTGGGTTGCAACGTTTCGCCGTTTCCGGAGTTCAAGAGAGGCCGGGCTTGATCCAAGACCTTCCCAGCCGGCATCTCTGCTGTATGATCTTTGAATGATCTATCATGGAAATGGAAATTTACATGAAATCTGGAGACTGTCAACTTAGATTTCCAAATTTTGTGGATATGTGAAATCCTATTCGAAGGTTAAGGAGTTGAACTCTTCAAGAACTCGTCAGACCCATGTCGCTAAGCGAACATCTTTGCTAATTCGGAGTCTGCTTGACCCAACCGACATCTATCATCACTAGTTCTGGCTGACTTGTAATGTGTTACTAATGAGGTAATAATTGCGTAGCAAAATAATGTAACACTTCACCAAACTGAACTATATAATGCTAGACAGTCTGCTAGTCAGCAACCACCATTTGCTTCCAACAGGTTGGCAATTCGTGAGTTTGTCCTTTGTTCTCTACGTGGCTAGTGCGCCACCCCCAACCTGTTTCTCCTCAACTCATCAGTATGACAAAATCATTTGTGCCCCTCCTTGGGCCATGGAAATCAACGACAGCCACCAGCAGCGCCATGGTGCGTGGTCACGTTTTGGTACGTGGGTTGAGTTGTGTATAGAAGCTGAGCTGGACGGTTTAACCGAAATGGTTTTTGACGGGTTGACAGTGTGTAAAGTGTGGCAAGTCAAAACCATTATGTCCTGGTTGGTGATTCAAAGTGACCTTTTGATCCCCAAACGTTGGAGGTCACTTGTAACCTTTGAAAGGGTCACGTTTTCACCATCCCCAAAAAGGGGCACCAGCGGAATTGCCGGGTGTTTTTTTCCATCTGACACTATTGAATATTCCAACAAAAACTGCCAAACCGTTTGAGGGACCTCTGGATGTAGAAGGGTACCAAGCTTGCATCTATCCTGCAATCCTGTTGAAATGTTGCAAGTTTGCTTGGCAAAATATACAGCATGATGCATGTATCTAATAACTAGCATGTATTTTGAAAAACTGCATGTTCATCAATATCACGCCAATAATCCCCATGCATGTGTGCCAATCTCTTCTTACCCTTTCATGTGCCTCAGGCATGCAAAACTCTTGATCAGCTGAGTTTTGCGGGGTGTAACCGTTCACAATTCAACAGGTGGAACCTTTCTGATGGGTAGACGAGAAGGTTGCAGCCTCACCAAAAGCATTGGACCCTTGTGCTGCTTCGTTGCTCGTAGATGCGATTGGTTGAAAAGTCAGAAAGAATCAATTCCCCTAAAAAAAGTCAATGCTTGGAAAATTGTGTGGAAAAAACCACCGGCAAGACGTGGACAAAGTCTGATAGAAACTCAATCCCTCAATGTCAAAACAAACTCTCAGTCTCCGAAAATCTTAGAGTAATCAAGAGTCACCCAACAAACGTAGCGCCCCCGAGTTTTTTATGTGGGGTGGGGTGTATAGCTTCAGAGAACTCAAAGGTTGGCTCTTCCATTTTTTCTCTCGCTCCATCGGCTCTTGGTTCTGGAAGAGCAGTTAGCCCTTAGCCCCTGGCGGCTTTCAACCTGAGAGCCGGCACGGTAAGGTTTGGGGGAAACCATTCAACAGAAAGGCCTTCTCCTTGTAATATGGGGGGGGGTTCCTAAAATGGTGGGTTTTTACCCCCAAATCATCCATTTTAATAGGGGTTTTCCATTATAAATCAGAAACCATCCATTTTGGGATAAAAACTATTTTAGGAAACCCCCATATTGATACTTACAAATCCTGTGGTTTTTTGTAGTAATAAAATTCATGGGCCATCATAACACACAAAGAACGCGGGACTTCCCCTGAAATGTTGGTCATTCCAAAGATTATAAAATATATACCATTTGTGTAAGGGTGGTAAACATCTCATGACGTCACTGTTGCAAACGGTGTATCGAAATCCAAAGGGATCCCGCCCCTTTTAAGAAGGGATTCTGATGAGAATTCAAGGTCTTCACCAACTTTTACACTGCCTGAAAAAACCCAACTTCTATCAAAACCTCCACTTATACAATAATTACAAGCGGCTTTGCGACTAAAGACTCGGACTTAGAATAGAGGGTTTAGCTCTTAAAAAATACTTAACGTATATGTAATACAACCATCAATGACAAAAAAACACACAAACTTTGGAGATTCTGATGCTTTTTTTTCTTTTTCAAGCTAATTCCACCAGGGTTTGAAGCTCAATATGTCAACAATTTCACAATTTTGCCACCAATTTCTCCTGAAAGCTGATTTTGTTGGATGCTTTTTGGATTAACGAATAAGCTAAGCTCCCAGGCGCAGCTTCTTCTTCGTTGGTTGCCAGCAACTCCTGAACCCATAGGCTTTTCAGCCACCAACAAAATGGTATTCAAGGACACAGGTTCCGGTATATAAACCAAAGGAAATAAGAGCTTCAAAACGAAAACAAAAAAACGCATAAAAAAATGCGGCATATCCATGTGATGCCAATGTCTACAGCGTAGATTTCGATCAACTGATGCTGTTGAAAAAAGATATGGAACAAATAGCCTTCGGAATTGGTTCAACTCAGCGGAAAAAAACGAAATGTGCCTCCACAATCTTGGCGGTGTAAGGGTAGGGAGGACAGGGGTGTGGAGCACCCAACTCCTCGCAAGGCTGCAAAATGTACGCAAGGGAAAACTGGTCCGTTGGTCCACAAATGAAAGACCAAAAATAGCACCTGTGTCATGAGCAAACCACCACGAATCTGCAAAAGAATGATATGCTAACAAAAAAAATATTGTTGTCAACAATCGACCTTTGGTGGCCCAAAGAGGCCCAAGAGCAAAATGTGGCTTCAGTCCTCATCTCTGTGGAGTCTCATATGTGCAGTGTCTGAGTCAAATCTCCCACAAAAAAATGCCTATACCTTTCCAACGGTTGGTTTCCTCCAACCTTTTCTTTCCGTTAATTTGGGGACTCTTCCCCCGTTTTTTTGTAACGGCTAAGCACCTTAAATTTGGCGCCGTATTCTTGCCACTCCGCCGAGCACTCGGCTAAGAACCTTTGGAGCTTCAAAACGCCGAGTTGGTGAAAATGGATGGTCAAATGGGGGGGATCCAGGGGGTCCAGGATAGCAATCTTTCGATTTTTTCGACATCTTCCTTTCGGGTTTTCGAAATCTTTCTTTTCTTGGCAAGACATTTTGGATTTTTTGAGGGGGTTGGATCCAACTGGGAATTATTTGGGACTGAAGTGGATCAAGGTGAGATAAATTTCTTGAAGACTCTGCAGTTCTACAGGAACTTTTGATGGTTTTTGATCCTTTGATCCATTTAAGCTGGTTGACTCGACAAATTATATATGAGTTTCCTCCAGCAAAAAAAACGCATTGAGTCAAGGATAAATTGTGGGTTGTAGACCAAATGTCCTTTTGAAAAGGATCTTGAGCTTATGTGGTTGGTGCGAACCACCCCCATCATTTGCTCATCACTACATAAGCACAGCCCAGTTTGTCAATGAGAATTACATACCTTCACCTTCCCTCATTTTGATGTGTCCCTAAGTCACCCAAGACCCTCAGACTTGCTTCGTTTGGTTTAGCAAAACAAACAGGAGGTGAGACTATAAATGACAATCCGCACCATTTTGTCTTCCGACTCAAGAGAAAATAAATGGGGAACTCAACTCATGGAATTCTTCACTTTGGCAAAAAAACACATCACTTCCAGTGGGTTGGTCATGGGCTCCCCTTCCCCTTCGTTTGCCAAGGGGTTCCCGGACTTTCTCATCGGATGGCATTCCAGTTGCTTTTGCCGCTTCAGGATGCCCAAACCCTGAAGCTGGTGAGTGTAAAAAGCCCACAGTTCCGAAAGATGCTCTTCAAATTGGATCCAAAAAAAAATGTGGGGTAAATATTTAAGGTTGAACAAAAATACCTCACAACCTGGTTCTGTACCGCCAAAAGTGGGCGTTGGTGCTTGATTTTGAGACTTCAAAATTTCAAAAGGGTAATGATGTCATGATTCCAAATCTATCCAAATCTAACGTTCACATCTCATGGGGTTTTCATGCGGGACGCTCAATCATTCGGAACAAACCTTGACAGACTACCCAGATCGGACCAAATCAAAAGGATTTGGATCTAAGGGTTCTTTGTGAAGTATCATATCATCTCCAAAAACATGTTGTCACCAAATCAACGCCTGCCCCACAAGTATCGGAAGACGCTTTTGAAACTCAAACAGGCTGAACAAAAACCTTGCAAACATCTCAAAGGGTCTCAAGTACTCTTATTTTGCACTGACAATCATACAAGTACATTGCCAAGACCAATCCTCCTTACCTAAGCTTCCTGATTGGTCCACTTCATTTTTCACGTGGCCTCCCACTATTTTCATAGATCAGCAGCTTTAAGGATGGTGTGACTTCAAGTTTTGGAGGGAACCATTTTTCTTGTTGACATGATTCTGGACCGACTAACGATTCACCAATCAGAATTTTGATTTTCGGTGGTTGGATTTTTTTTTAACTTCCCACAATGGTGGTGAAAAAATGGTGATGTACCGAATCCGAAAAAAAAATCACACCAACTCAACAAACCTAAAAGAATTCCAAATTTTTAGGTCACTCACTTGTTGTAAAAACCATCCTTTCCTTCAAACTACCCTAACTAGTTGGTGGTTTCAACCCCTTTGAAAAATATTAGTCAAATTGGGAATCTTCCCCAAATAGGGATGAAAATAAAACATATTTGAAACCACCAGCTAGCTAACATTCGAGGAAAAAGACCTTTACCTAACATCACCGGGGGACCTTTTCGAACTTTCCTTTGAGGCTTCGGACCATCTGGGCCTCTGCAATGGCAGGGGTCGAAGCACCTTGACAGGTCAGTTTGTTTCAAAAAGGATATCCGGATAGACAGATACCAGATACTGTTGATGGAAGAAATCCAGCTAACCAGTTGAGGTTGATAGTTTATCCCATTACTTACAGGATTTTATACATCCCAGGTCGTGCAGGATGTCTTCCACCAACAGTATTGACAGAGGACTTGGGGACAAGTCTCTTGTATAATTGATCAATTGTTTGCACCTGATACCTTTTTTGTGTATGGTCTCATGATTTCTTTAAACAAAAATTGGAAAGTTGTGGAAAAGCTTGGAAAAAAAACTGGAAACAGAACAAGACATAAACCATCATCATAGGCCACCTTTATATCAAAACATGAACGGTGACAAGAGAATTAGCCTGTAACCTCAAATCTAGATGGTTTTCCAACGCCCTAATCTTTCTAGTGCTGCGAGTCTGAAGGTAATCTGACCAAACATCTTTGTGGAAAGGTCTACGGGTTATTCGCTAGAAAGGATGACTTTTTTTCTATCTGGATGAACAACCCCACAGAAGTAGTATCTGTTGGAAGAAAATCTGTGACAAAAAGCGTACCCCCCAAATCATTTCAGAAATGATTCGCGGCTGGCAAAATCCAATTTGCTCATTCCAAAACCAACCCAAACATTTTGGTGGCAACGAATCACTTCTCTCATTAGGTAAGATGACCTTTCCTGAGGGTCCCAACCTACTGCCATGGCCGTCTGTGTACCATGACGAGCATCCACGACCTTCGTTGAAGTTCTGTGTTGGCAAGCCCAGTGGACCAAAGGACCATAGGCCAACGAAAAGCTTGGCCCAGTAAAACAATAGGTAAAATCAATCACAAATTGGTTGCAAGTGGTAGTTTTGAGGAGGGAAAGTCTTGATGAAGCGAATGGGTTTCAAAGCACCTACGAAAGAAATCATTGGTTGCGATGAGAAGATGTTTCATCTTCTTAGATTAAGGCACTGAAGTCCCCAGAACACAGAGATATATCCACCACTTTTCTGCACATGGCCCTAAAAGTTGCCAATGGTCCATCAAAAAATGATACCAGCATAGACCCCAAACAGTGCAAGTAAACCAATTGAATCAAATAGCACTCTCAACAACCTTGTTTTTGGGTTTTTTCTCCACAGTATACTTTTGTACTTCCAGAGTATACTTTCNCAGCACGGCCAAACCCGGCGCCCAACACCACGCCCAACCCAGCCAGCGCGCCAAGCGCGGCCAAACCCCACGCCCAACACCACGCCCAACCCAGCCAGCACGCCCAGCACGGCCAAACCCCACGCCCAACACCACGCCCAAACCAGCCCCACAGGTAAACCTGTTTGGGGAAAAATTGTGCAACCTGCAAGCCCATATAAAAACCTTCATTGAACCTGCTAACTGCTATGGGTCATTTGGGACATTGAATGAAAAACAGAAACTATATAGATGAAAGATGTGCTACCCCTCAAAACGAGCATAGCCCCTGAAAATCAATTGCTTGGAAGATGAAATTTCCTGTGTGGAGATGGCCTCTTTTCAGGTGCTATGTCAGTTTTGGATACTGTACTCTTTTCCCAAACACAACATGTTTATCCCCTGCGGAAACCTAATCGCCATGGAGGCATGAACTGACAAAGCTGGATCTAAAGAGTAGTAAGAGTAATTTCTTGTTTCAAAGGGATAATTTGTCAAGCTATCCAGCTATCCATGCAAAGTTTAGTATCAGAGTATCTCAAATCCATTGGTTTTCGTGCTAAATAGACTCATACACAACCTCTACTATTTCCATGCATTTCCTATGACCTCTTGGACGACGTCCCCCTTAAAATTTGGATCGGCTCACATTCTCCATCCCATCTTGCGGGTCTCCAAGCATAAGCAGGTCGATCGTACTCAGGTTCTGCGGCATGTTTGGGTAGCAAGCCTTGGTAAGATCAGAATTTCGCTATCTTGGATGAGCTCCGGGGTACTCCTCGGAACATCTTGACACTTGCCATTGATCTGGGCAATTTTTTTTGAAATCCTTATATAATCTGAATTTATATAAGGCCATTTTGCCGTTCTGGGGGAGATTTCCCTTACTAAACTAAACTACCGTTTTGGAGTGAACTCGGTCGAGGTCCCTATAAATTGCCGAGGGCCTAGATTGATGGCTAATCCCCAAGTCACCTGTTGGATGTTGCAAAAAAACACTTCTGTCTTTTAAAGGACCCGATGGGTTTGAGAAGGAAGGAACACCAAATAATATGGGTGTTTCCAAAAATAGGGGTACCCCAAAATGGATGGTTTATAATTGAAAACCTTATTAAAATGGATGATTTGGGGGGTACCACTATTTTGGGAAACCCCCATGCCTATGATTCTGCCATATTCTGCCTAATTATGATGATGATTGTTGATGTTTCGATTCTGTGACCCCCGTGACCTGGAGGTATACCTCCACTAATCGATTTGAACACCTTCCCTTTTTGGAGGCATTACAATTCCAAACATGGGACGGGAATCATCATCAAATATAAGGTTTTGGCATCGTCCGAAATACTTCTATCGAAGAAGTCCATTGAACATGGTGAAGTAGTTGGTGGTTGAACCAACCCCTTTGAAAAATATTCGTCAAATTGGATCATTTGTTCAAGTTGGGGTGAAAATTAAAAAATATTTGAAACCACCATCTTTTCGTGTGTTTTCGTGTTTCACATCCTTCCCCCCCAACCGGGTTTCCCGGAACCACAATCACGCAGGTATGCCCAGTCTTTGGGGAACCAAAGGTAATGTGCCACATGTTCCACCTAAGTTTGTGGTAACGCGGCGTTTGGGGGTTGGTGTATCGGAGTGAGCAAATGACAGCATTTTTGATGTTGGTATGCCAATTGCGGGGCGGTTGATTGTACAAAATAGATTAAATAGAAACATATACATGAAATATAAATGCAGCACTTTACACGCGTGTATCCAGGCAATCTATTAAGTGTGCACACTTTTGTCCGCAAATATGTTGAATACCACCAAGCCGGTCGAAGTCCTTTTAATTGCTGGAGGGCACCATGAACTTGTGAAGACAACAGCCAACATTCCTGTTTCAAACAGCTACCCCTTCTTATTGCTGCCTGGTTGGTGCTTCGCATGGCAGGAATGAATCGTCAATCATACCATTCCTAATATAAGGTAAATGTAGTGAGACCTCATTCCCTCCTAAGTACCAGCGGGAGCATGGCCAACATATAACAATTCGACAAACACCATGATGTGCCAAACCTTCTGACAGCTTCAGTTTTTAGAATCTTCGAAACATTCCCTGCCCGAAGGTTTTACTCGGCGGTTTGGGGGCCGCCGCATCATGATCTGATTAGAAAGAACCAACTACTCAGATTTTCCTTGAAAATCCAATCTAATAAGGCTGTAATTTTCAAAAAAAAAATGCCATTCTGAATTCAGGTCACTTGGCAGACCTGAAGTCACCATTACAACTCAACCACCATTTGCAAATATCTAAGGTTTGGCCGGTTCCAGGGCGTGAAAAAGTTGAACTTGTATACCCTTTGGTAAACTAACATAGCAATGGCATATCACCATTTTCAATAGGAAAATCATCTTCAAAGGGTCCATTTTCCATTGCTATGTTAGTTTACTAGAGTGTATGTTTCTGTTGAAATTACTCTGATTCCTATTTTTGTTTTTGGGCGGGTGGAAGATTCCCTTACTAAAACCCAATCTGCCAGGTCCCATGGCTAGTGGTATCTTGAAGACCTTATTAAATATCCATGTGTATATATATATACATATACAAATATCCGTATATATACGTTTATGTAGAGTAAGCACCCATATCATAATCATAGGTGTATATATATATAATATGATTTTTTGTAATCATACGTATACTATATATAAGATATAATATATTAGATATATAAATTAATATAAATTATATATAATAGTTTTTTTCACCACAAAATCCATGCCATCTTTTTCAAACCTCCAAAAACCTGGCCGCCCAGGCACCCAGGATCGTACGCCAGGTGAAAAACTGGTGCCACCAAAGTTGGTCGCATTCACCTGGGACCGAAAGTTTCTTTTCGAAAAATCATCGGCTCCGAAGAGGTGTCGAAGGAAGTTCATTTCAGGGGGGATAACACCCCGGTAAAACTAACATGGTTCACCTGAAAATGGGGGCCCCCTGGAAGAGGAGATTTTCCTATGAAAAACCCATCGTTTTCGGGGTTCCATGTTTAGTTTTCGGGGGGATACGTGGTGTTCGTTAGGTTTCTGGAGATCTTGTGGCTCAAACCTCCATGATGTTCCAGCCGTTAATCTTGAGGGGTGTACCAGGAGTTGCTTGAACTCAATCTTTTCTAGTTGGTGGTTGGTTTCAACCCATTTGAAAAATATGCGAAATCGTCAAATTGGATCATGCAACCTCAAGGTTTGGGGGGAGCATAAAACATATTTGAAACCACCACCCAGAAATGCTAAAAAATAACACGCAAACTATCATCAAACCGGAAGAGAAAAAAAAAGACACGGGCTCCATGATTGTTGGTCTCATGGCGAAAATACTTTAACCTAAATGTTGTGACTGCCGCCTTCCAACTTTCTCACGGCCTTGTCTTGAAGCACTCACGCATGTCAAAAAATAAAATCATTGCGCCGGCACAGAAGTTTATTGGACTTCTGGGCACTGCAAATACAAATACACACCGCAGCAACAACGGGAAACCCGGAGGACCATAAGAACCACAAAGACTAGGACTACCTGCAAGAAAGGAGTACCTGCAAGAAAGGAGGACCAGGAAACTGAATATATTTTAATCCCAGATTTATGTGTTGCTGATTCTAGAACCCGAAATTGGAGAACAAACCTCTTAGTAAAACGGTGACAAGACAACACGCCACGGGCTTTTGGTGGACTCTATTAGCTAGAAACACCCCCAATCCTGGGGCGAAACGCTGGGAACTAGAATTCACCCAAGCTACCTGTGTTGAAATCATGGCGAAGATCATGCTCCAAGAATATCTCCCATCTTCCATGTCTGAGGGCCAGGTACGCCAATGGGCTCTGCGATCAAGTAGCGTCGGAAGTCCTAGGGTGAAAATCAACCAAGCCCAGAGATGCAATTCATGTATTGCAGGCAGTGATTGCAAACTCAAGTTTAACGTGAGAGCCTGTGAGAGCTAAAAAGACTGACTTCCACTGCTGCCAGTATTGTATCTCCTCTTTCAAGGGGCTAGTCGTCAGAGTCATCGTCATCGTCATCGTCATCACTATCATCACTATCATCACCACCACCACCACCAGCATCATCATCATCATCATCATCATCATCATCATCATCATCATCATCATCGGGCAAAAAAATCGTCGTTCTGTCCGGTCTTGAAAACCGTTGAAAACCTTCTCTTCTGAGTAACAAAGAGCATTCTTCCAGCTTCACTTCGGCACTACGGTTGTTCTCTTTATGGGGAATTTCTTTGGATAGGTTTGACAAACAAATCAAAACTGAAATTAAATATCCACTGGAACACAGTTCCTGAATGACCAAACCAAACCAAAACATGCTTTTTGAGTAGCCAACCCAACCCGTATGTTTTTATGAATTTCCTTTTCTCAAACATGCTTGTGGCCAAACTTCTCAAAAACTTCACCCTTGCAGTCCCAACCTCATCCACCCAAAAGCCGGTCATGGACTTCACGTTCCTCCAAAACTCCAGGAACGTGTCACAGTGACAGGAAGGCGTTTCAAACGCGGGAAGCTGGAAAACGCCAGTGATTTCCATTGATCTCTTTCTTAAACGCGAACGAGTGACTAAATCAACAAAACAAAAACCTACAAAATACGGTCACTTCGAAAACCCCGCCCCCCCATTTTTTTAGCCTTGAAGATCCTTAGCTCAAACCACTCACTACGGAAAGTAATATCCAACACACAGGGATAAGGCTTTTGAATGTATATGTTGCCATGAAAGGCAGGACAAGTTTGAAGTAAACCATGGTTTTTCAAAAGAAATCCGGACGACCAGACTGCCTGTTCCCTCAAAATTCCCTAAAATGTTTACTTGTTTTGCTATTCATATGGGCAGCTAGAATTTCATATGACCAGTAGTCCGATTTTGAAATGGGGAAATCTAGTCAGTTTCTCAAAGGGAGAGAACTGTATGTTCATGTTTAGTTTGGCCCTATGTAATTTGTTTCGAAAAACACTATCACTACCCTCCAGGGAATTAACATCCCACCTTAGGAAAAGGAAACTCATCTTCAAAACTGCCTTGGAGAGGGATATGTTAGTTCCCAGGAGGGTCAGCTTCTAAACTTTTAAAACTCTCTGGATTGTTGTTTGAAATTGGGTGGGTTCAAACCTCTTTGGATCCAACTTTTTGGTTGCTTTCCTGTTGACCAACGTTGACCTTTTGGGAAGGTTGGCCAGCTCGCCGACTTTGCACACCAGGCAGGCTGGGGGCCCCTGGCATCAACCTATCCACGTCGAAGTTGCCATTGAAACCGTAGAGTTTTAGAATCACATCCACCTCGGAAACCACATTGGAACTGCGCCATTCGGCTAGAAACTGCGAATGTAACGACACCCACCTCTTTAACTGTTCGGAGGTAGCCCCACTAAATTTTGATGGATTTTCCATAATGTATGAAACCTACAGGGTACATATGTCACCCAAAATCTGGAGAAATCCGCGGGAAATGTAACACAAAATCCAACGCCACGATATATCAACTACGTCACTACTACGACGAATGTCAAACACAGGTATCGTTTAAAACCAGTTAAACACCAACACAAATTTGAAGTTTTCTGTTGCTTCCGCTCTCGATTGATACAAAGGCATTCCAAGATCTAAACAACTCCAAAACCTTGTAAATACCAACAAAAAATGATGTTTTGGATCATGAAAAGGTTATAAAAAAGGCATTCCAAGCTCCAGCCTCACCCCCCCAATCACACTGAGACTCGGCACATCCACACGTCGACCGCTCTCCAAGTGGATAGACTTGGTACTCACGCGTTTGATCTGGGCCAATTGGCAGCAGGTAGAAACAACCAAGAAAGGGTCATTATATTGGGGAATCCTTACCCTCCAGGGAATTAACATATCCCACCTGGGGAAAGGGAAAATCATCTTCAAAATGCCATTATTGGGGGGATATGTTAGTTCCCTGGAGGGTAATATCACCAGGCCATATTATTGAATCATTTCAAAAAAAGTCATTATATAAGGGTCATTTTCATGGCAGGTAGAAACAAATCATCCTACCTTTAGTGGGGAATCCTTCTAATAGTTCCATAAACCCCTGACTGCAAAAACTTCTCTTGTTAGATTTTTCTGGAGCCTCTGCAAATATGAAGGGTTGCTTCAATATCCTTCAAACAATTGATCTGATCTTCAACTAATATAGAAATACGCAGCATGCAGGGAATTGAGTGATCTTCTCAGTAGAGGTGAACATGAACAACATGACCCATCTTTGAAGCATACCGCATGTCCAGGATTGCCTGAGGCTGTGGTTATGATGCCTTCCTCTTCTTCTTAAAAAAGTGAAATATGGTCTGTGCTTTCGAAAATGAGCAAGTTTGAGGATAGCAAGGAGGATTTTGCACTACGTGTCTCAACAAAAAGGGGCCGTTTGGGGGAATTCATTGCATTCCTGTGCGTTTGGGGGAGTCCCTATTCCCAATTCACATTCGAAATGAACAACTTAGCAGTAGGTCGCCATACCCAAAACATCACATCCTCAACCTTCAACAAAAATATGGCTTTTCCTGCGTGAGCATTCTGGCAAAACTGTACTGTGCCAAAAAAAACACAGGACATGCTGTTGATGGAAGAAATCCTGCACCAGTTGAGGGTGGTAGTTTTGTCCCATTATTTACAAGGTCTTTACATTGCAGGTGATTGTTGGGGAGTTCTGAAACATCAACAGTAAATTGCTAAGACGTGAAGTGAAATTTCAACGGCATAAACTACAACCGTCACAAGGTGGGGGAGTCCATTCCAACAGATCATTTCATTTCTTTTCCAACAAATCATTTTGAAGATTTCTTGGGTCTGCTTGAAATATGTTGTTTCTCGCCCCAAAGGTGTTTGAAACATACAAGAGGACACAAAATGTACTTCAATAGTGCCTGCAGAATCACCAACTAAGGCTTTAGCGACTAAGGCAAGGCTTTAGAAGTAATCAATCACCTAAAGTCATAAGGACACTCAGATTCCGATTCCCAACCTTTTTCAGACATATCATGTTGTCCAGGATGATTGGGTGCTTTCCAAGGTCATCAGGGCAAAACTTTCCAATGAGTCGGGGAATAACATTGGATTTCACTGCTAGCGGTGGCGTATTCAATAGAGGAGAGCCTTAGTGAGGGAACCTTTACAGATGAAGTTCTGACTTCTAACAACATGATTATAACTTTTCTATATACCCATATCTACCAATCACCTTGACTTCGGCCAAACTCATCCAAACACACCACACCTAGCACACCTTCAGTTTTGCTTCTCTTTTGAGTTCCCTACCTCATCTTCAATCACTTCACAAATACCCATGGATACGGCCAGGAAATAGACATCTCCTGACCCAACCAATCCCGCAACCGGCCCAGTTGGTGGTGGAGACAACCCATCTGGAAAAATCAACTTAAAACTGGACATGTGTTCTCAAAAGGGACAAAGGTCAAACAATGCGTGGAACCAAGACCCGAACAGCATACCCACCTATTTTCCCAACAAATTCCAGACTTTCACCACCAGATGGGATCAAAAGAGTTCGGCAAATTCAACGCCAGACACACCCGATCTCACTAAATGTCAGGTACAAGTATGGTAGATTGAATACATGTCAATCTTTAGAAACCATTAAGTTTTCAGATATGTTCAGTAAGTGCTTCCCAGTGCTGTTTCGCCTATCAAGATGTCAAAACAAAACATCCAATTTTTCAATTTTGTATCATTACCCATAGAGGTGTTGTGGCTCATCACTCGGTGTAACGGGAACCCCCCGTTGTATCGGGTGTAGTTACGTCCCTAGCATCGACCGTTTGTTCATGGTTGGTGCGCTTTTGCGCTGGTTGGTTTTTTCTGGCATCTTTTGTGGTTTCTACGACGGAGCTGGGCGAACCGTGGTGGCACCGACGACTGAGGCGTGCAAGGTCAAAGGTGCGGGCAATCTTCAAGCGGCAGAGCTGGAGGTTGTGGTCACATCGCAGATTGGTGAGAGTTGCCACCACGCTGCGTCATCATCACGGGTCCAAGGTTCCTTTGCATATCCAAGTGGCAACGCTGAGTTCAGCAACTGCTCAAATGGCAGCTACAACATTGGACATGCAGATTTTGCAACACCCGAATGAAACTTGTGGTGTCTCATTGCGCGAGTTGTGCAAGACACTGGAAGCAGGCACAGGAGGGAGTAGCAGCAAGATCAAAAAGTCGGAGATCCAGAAGGAAAGCCAAAGAAAATCAATCAGGGAAAAACCCAAATTCGACCAATGGGAAGGAGGAGTCCGAGATGACCGGGGCAGAGGAAACAGACCTGTTTGGGGGGCATCATCCGTGGGTGACATCGTCTCCACAGGCCAGACTTCCCTCGACAGCAACCAGTTCGGTGGCAGAGTCGAAGGCCGAAGAAGCAATGCCAATTCCCCCAGAGCCGAAGTTACCTGCTCCCCCAGAATTAGATCAAGACTCGGTGCTCACTCACTTGAGGGGACTCAAGAAGGCGATGAAGGTGCTTCCGGAGTCTCTCGAGTCCCAACTTCAAGAACTAGAACCC
>DF245196.1:0-19813 GCA_000507305.1 Breviolum minutum Mf 1.05b.01 | reverse complement strand
ACAAACAAACAAACAAACAAACAAATCTCGACCATTTCTCTATGAAGCCAAAAAGGAGATTTTTTTCCAAGAAACATATCTCGATCTTTTATGAAGTCGTGGAAGAATTCCATCAAATCACTGATCTTCTCCAAATTGATTGCACGATCAGGGCCTTTCGAAAAAGTCGTCAGGTCAGGATTTGGGGGGCGAAATTTTTTGGGGGGGAAAGAAGATGAATGCATCCCCAAAACTCTTAAAAGGCCAAGCCTATCCTTAGAGTATATGGTTATTTGGTTTTGTATATGTTTTTTTCTTGTATGGAATGGAAATGTTGAATCAACCCTGGAATAAAACTGGAATTTAATTGACTGCAACCTGAAAGTAATGGTTTCCACATTCGGAATCTCTTCCAGAGGGATCCATTTTCAGGTCAACCAGCCGTTTTTTGTGGGGAAGTGGAGTTTTACCAACAAAAAACGGACCGGAGTTTCAAACTGCAAACTGCAGAGATGCAGAGATTTGGAGTATAGATTAGAGTAAAAATAAAATAAAACATTACAGTACTCAACTTCAAGATTATGATAATACCCGAAAAAACTTCAAGGCCAACCAATTCTTTAATGGTTGGCTATCAATTGGATGATTCACCAAATATTTCTTTAAAAAAATGGTTGGAAATAACCATTTCCAGCCATTAAAAATTGCTTGGCTTTAGACTTCCAGGATATGAAAAAATCCAACCCATTGTTTTTAGGAAGTTGCCATTGTGACCGCTATGACTTTTTCAATTCCGGGGAAAGGTTGGTGTCAGAACCACCTTCTGATCCTGGTGGCGATCCTGGAGTTACGAAAACTACCGACCTTCGGTTTTGGATCTTCCCCAAAAAACCCCGGATAAGAAAACGCGGCACAGAAAAAGTCTTTGAAAAAAAAAACTCCAAAACACTCCAACCATTTTTCCACACACACTCCCCCCCCATGCAAAAAAAGAAACAACCATATTTTCTCCTCCACTTGGGAGGATCATCCCAATTTCGAAAATGCTTAGGATCACTCCCATTTTTGTTTACACCACGGAGTTCGGCCACTTTGGCAGGGAAGGTTTGCCCTACTTAGGGGACGAAAACTTCACCCATGGTTCTTAACCACGCAGACGTATCCAAGTTCCTGGGGAGCTCATCCTCCAAGTCTACGGGGTGGCTCTCCTCCACCCCCCCTGGCTGCAAGCCTCGTTGACTTTCGCTGGGATTCGGATTGGCCTGGCCGCGCCCCGTGCCGTTTTGGAACCCAAAAAAACCAAGCCCCAAGCTCCGCAAAGGAAGAGAAAGGAGACCATTTCCGCAACCAGAAGGGGTTGAATCAGGATAAACCAAGTCATTCTGGAGGAATCAAGTTTCAAGCTAGATTCTATGACAGCCTTTTGATGAGAAAAATCCATGGTGTAACTGTGGGGACAAGAGAGCAGCTGTACGGTTATTTTGGACTTTTTCTTGTGACTTTTCAGTGCTTGCGGAGGTTCCCGGATGGAAAACAAATTGAACAACGGCAACAAAACCCTGACACTGACATTGCATGAAATCCTGATTGGTTTATGACGGGATCCTCATAATGGCTTATTAAGCTCTCTGTAGAACTGGGTACTATAAGTCGATCCCTATATATGTGCCAGGGTCGATCAACTGCTTATATCGGGGATGGTCATTTTACCTGAATTCTGATAACGGGTATAAAAAAACTTCCTCTTGGGTTGATGACCATCTACTACAGGGAAACAATGGGAGTTTAGACGCAATGGATTCTCGCGAGTCTGATCTGCGAAGTATCTGGTCCCTGACACAGGTGGCGGCATCCAGACACTAACCATAGGACCAATTGGGAGTTTAGACATCGGGGTATGAAAAGAAAAGGTCAGCTGGACCATATCAATTTCAGAAAAAAAACACAGAGGAAAAACGCTCCCGAAAACTAACAGGTCCCCTAAAAAAGGGACTATTTCAATAGGAAAATACATCAGAACCAACCATTGACCAAGCAACGTGACCAAACCAAAACGAGACTAGACTTCGGGCCATCGCCTTTTGAACCACAAAAAGGTCACGTAAGTAAGAAAACTCACCATCCCTTAAGAAAAGTCACGTGAAATCACGCTGAATTGCCAGGTAATTGCAATTTGGTTGTTTGGAATTGGTAGTTTTTAAGTAACAAATCCCGGATTCTTTCTTTGGGGATCCCCAAAAAATCCAAACTACCTTGACCCAAAAATCACCAATTTACCAAGAGTTTAAAAATAAAAATAAAACATGAAAAAATGAACCACCCAGATTTTTTTTTGGCATCTTGTCAAATTCAACCAGACAAAGCCACAAATTTTCTTGGGTTTTCCTCCCCCCTTTACCCAACTCCCTTACACAGGGTTTGCCATAATCACCTGAGAAATTTCCCTAAAAAAATAGGAGAAACCCGAAACCATCACCAACAAATTTGTTACCCTGTCAATCTTGAGAGGCCCGATTTTCCCATGTAACGTTTGGTTCTTATGGTGGAGCCCGTTACATCTCCCAACAAACCCCCAAGCAACCTTCAAGATTCGCTGCTGGAAGATTTGCCGACGACGTCGCAAGGGCGTGCCACGTATCCGGGAGCGCCAAACCTTGGAAGGAAAGGACGTTTGTAACGTGGTTAGGATCACCCCCCAGCTTGTACCCCACTAGGATGTCCTGCTGGAACTGATCGTAACGATCCGAAGTTCGTAAGTTGGGTTGTTTCACCTACTAATGCGGGACTTACATACAACCTACTTATATAGAAGTGAACTAATCTATTGATCCTAAGTACCGGCAGGACATCCTAGCAAACAACCAGTTTTAAATGGATGGAAATGGTGAGGTCCAACCATGTTTTACTGTAAGGATTTGGAATCATCCAACTGAAACAACCATCAAAAAATGGACGTTTAGGGACCCATAGGATCCATGGGATTGGTATATTGACCTACATGTACCAATCCCATGGATCCTATGGGGGTATAATTCCTAAACCTGAATGATCAGGCCATTTTGGGTAGGATTCCCGTACTTTTCACTACTTTTTGGGGTGACCTTTACTACGCGTTGGTGGCAAAAAAATGGTCGATCAATGTATGTCAGCCATTGGTGGGCCATTGGGAAGGGGTCCCCCAAACCTGGACTTACAATCATCATATGGGTGTTTCCAAAAATAGGGGTACCCCAAAATGGATGGTTTATAATGGAAAACCCTATTAAAATGGATGATTTGGGGGTACCACTATTTTCGGAAACATCCATATAGTTGCTAACTACTTACTAACTGGCATGATCCTCCAAGTGGAGACTCTTGCAAGATGGGCCCCAAAAACGCTCGTGATTGAAGGGGATATGAATGGAACCCCTGCGTTTTTTCACCCCTATAACAGTGGATTATAGCTTATAACCCTTTTGTAGTGGAGTTCTGGGCCCATAAGTCTTGTCAATTTTTGAGAGGCTGTTCGTCTTGTCTTGTTGTGGGTCGAAAAAAAAAACATCCGAATGTTTTGACCAAACAAAAATCAACGTCGCTGATAAAAGAACGTGTTGAGAAAAAAACAAACAAAACAAAACAAAACAAAACAAAACAAAACAAAACAAAACAAAACAAACAAACAAACAAACAAACAAACAAACAAACAACAACCAAATACAAACAAACAACAACCAAATACAAACAAACAACAACCAAATACAAACAAACAAATACAAACAAACAAATACAAACAAACAAATACCAACAAACAAATACCAACAAACAAATACAAACAACCAAGCAACCAAGCAACCAAATACAAACAAATAAATACAAACAAACAAATACAAACAAACAAATACAAACAAACAAATACAAACAAACAAACCAAACAAACCAAACCAAACAAAACAAAACAAACCAAAACAAACAAAACAAACCAAAACAAACAAAACAAAACAAAGCAAAAATATACATCCATTTCAAGCAGAAATGGTTTAAAAGAAAAAAACTAAGACTTGACAACCTCCAGTCTTAACCGAAGATGAGGTGAAACCCAAGGGATGAAAATGGATGCCTTTTTTTCGCCAAGTCGCAAAGTAGTAAATCACCAAACCCAGAAGAGATAACACTGCACACGTGGACAAAGTCCATGGCAAGTGTTTCTCCTGTTTTTGGTATTTTTTTCAGACAACAAAATTATCCCACCAATTTTTTGCCACGATTTGGCATCCGGATCCCACAGGCCACACGAAAAAAGGTATGTGGCCCGTTGGGTATGATATGGACATATATGATTCTGCGCAGGTGATTCTGCCCGCAACGCGAACGAAAAAACTTGATCCAAAACGATCGTTTTGAAGGTTGGCAACATCGCTTGGAAGAGTTCGAAAGGGTCACGTTTTCACGTAAACCAATACCAAACAAGGGGGCACGACTTGAATCACCTGGTAAGCATGAATTTTTGACACCCAAATTTTGGCAGATAAAAAGATCCGCCCATGTGAACAAACTTCAGGAAATGGCTTCATCCTTCCCCCTCAATTTGACGACGACCTTCCGGTCCATTGGTACAGAAATCCAGCTCTTGGAGGGTTTGTGTGTTATTTTTAAAAAAAATAGTAAGGCCCCCGCCCGGAACCCAGAAGGTACCAGTTTCAAATGGGATGTTTGGTGATACAACCCCCATTTCCTATGCAAAGATTTGGAATGATCCAAGTGAAACAACCGTTTATAAATGTTTGGTTTTGGGGTTCCAGGGTTTGTACTTTGAAATGCTTGTCCCTAATCACTAAAATATTCACTGTGGTTTTTTGCATCCTCGCAATTCTGTTTGAAAAATTGTGACCCGAACTCAACTGGCGAAGTCTATACGGGCCTCCAAATTTCGGGGGATGAGAAAATGGTCACGACTTGGTCAGCACCTGGAGAATAATACCAACCATTGCCATGTTTATGTTCAATGTTCAATGTTCAAATGGAGAGGGGGTCAAACTACCCCACCCGTGGGCAAATGCACCATCGGGAAGTCACACATGTGCGCCACCACCAGAGGTCTATGGGCCAGCATGTCGTGACCCAAAAAAACAACAACGTTTCCATAAAGCAAAAATCAAAATTAGGATCCTGCCAACAAACCTTGTAGGCAATTGATGTTTAAAGACAGCCTATTATCTATTTCCAAGGCCCATCATTTTGGGTATCCAGTCGTTATAGTTTTCAAGGGTGTATGGTTTCACATTTTTTCCATCGGTTTTTTTTGGGGCAAAAGGTCCAAGGTCTACCCCCTGTGATAGAAATCACCAGGTCCCAGTTTTTCTCATCCCCGAAATTGGGAGGTCACCATTCGCCATCACCTTTGAGTTAGGGTCGCGTAAGTTTTCACCTTCCCAAAAAGGTCTCCAAAGGCAGAATTGCCAGGTAATTGTAACTTCGTTGTTAAGATTGGTGGTTTTAAGTAACAAACCCTTTCATTTTCGGGGAATCCCTGAATCCAAACTACAAACCCAAACCACCAAATTTACCAAGAGTTGAAGAAAATGAAACATGAAAAATGAACCACCAAGTATAGGCAGGATGCAAAATTCAATCTCTAGTGGTTTTCAACAATCCGTGAGAACACCAAGTTCATAAACATATCCTCCCGTTCGCGAGAAAATTGTTTGCAACTTAATGGCCCAACTTATGATCTAACTATGTTAATGTAGCATCAGCCACCCAGTATCTTTCAGCCACACCAACTTGGTTGCACTGACAGTAGAAAGCTGATATACAAAATGCCACAGCCTGCATTTTGCTCAGAAACCTCCCTGCAAAACCCATCATGCCATCCCCATTTCTCCATCTTTGCTCCTCTCCAAAGCCATTTTGAATGGCCATATAAATGCAGAAGCCGAAAATTCCCAGCAAAACGCACCTCAGAATCTTCCCACCCAACGTGATTTTTTTTCGAAAAAAAAAAACGTACCCACCCNNGAAAAATTCCCAGCAAAAACGCACCTCAGAATCTTCCCACCCAACGTGATTTTTTTTTCGAAAAAAAAAAAAAAACGTCCCCACCCGGAGTCCCAAAAAAAATACATATGGATTGATGTTTCCGAAAATAGGGGAAACAACCCCCAAATCATCCCTAGTTGGTGGTTTTAACCTTATTTTCCCAACTAGGGGTGAACATACAAAATATTTGAGTTGCCACCACCTAATCATCCCATTTTAATAGGGTTTTTCCATGATTTTTCACCCATCCCATTCTAGTGGGTTTTACCCCCTATTTTAGGAAACACCCATTATAACCCCCAAACCCCCCTTTAAAGGCCACAAAGGCCATCTCCACTGGGTAAAAAAAACCTTCTCTTTGGGTATGTTTTCTTCGATTTTTCAAGAGCTGAATTTTTGACAAAAAATGAAAAACTCATCTTCCTGGAACACCAAACAAAGGTTGCTTGGGGTGTGTTGAAACAACCTTAGGGGTTTGGAGAGCTGTGATACTTACATCAACCTGGAACTCTAAAGCCAACCAGTTTTTAATGGATGGAAATAATTATGTCCAACCATTTCCAATTAGTAAAGATTTGGGAACCATCATCCAATTGATAGCCAACCATAAAACAAAAACTGTTTGTTGAGTTTTCTCATCCCTTCTTAGGAGACTTTTTTTTTACCAACATATCCAGGGGTTATGGAAGCTGGCAGGAGTAAGTTGAGATGTAACCAAATGATGAACTCCCCTTGAGGTTGGTTTATAAGTCCCCCAAATCCCATTACTGGATCCATGGGACAATGGTATATTTACCTACATGAATTTGTTGATTTTAATGGTAAATGTAGGCAAATGTACTGTTCGTCCCATGGATCCTATGGGAAATGGGGATTTTAACCCAACTTACTAACTATCCAAGTAATTACATGTCCATCTTCGCCACCAAGCAATCAACAAAAATGCAACAAAAATTTCTCAACTCTTGGCTACATTTCCCGAAAAAACCCAACGGCTGGACACCCTTAAACAGGGGTCATTATATTACCAACCCAAACAATGCACAAAAATAAGGGAAATCCCTCAAAATTACCATAAATTTGCATTGTTTGATTCCCCCAAAATGGGTAATTTAATGACCCCTGTTAAAAATGATGGGGTCGCCTTGGTGTTTTGTTAAAAGGAATTGTCAGGCTTTTAGACGATTTTCAGGAATTTTCAGGGTCTCCTTTCGGATGTTTTCGGGTGTGTAAATCTCAGAAAAAAGTAGATGGAGTTCTTGACTAATTTGTGTATCCTATTGAAAATGGGGATTTTCCATGGCTATGTTAGTTTACCAGAGGGTAACTCTTATTTGCCACTATCTACGCATCAATTGCCAGACGATTTCAATTTGAGACCAAACTTCATCCAAACGATCGTTCATGGTCACTATGTAAACCTTTGAGTTCGAGTCACGTAAAACTCACCATCCCAAAAAGGTCACAAACGCACAATTGCCAGGTAATGGATGGAAATTGTGATTTCCAACCATTTCCAAAATGTAACGATTTGGTTCATCATCCACTTGACATCTCCATATCCACCAGGAATTTTTGTTCTGCCAAAACAAGGTGCATGACCAGCACGGCCGGAATGCCACAGAAACTCGTACCCCACAAAGTGCCTATGAATTGCGGGAAAGGAAATCCAGTTGAAATTGGAAAAAAAAATCTCGGTTTTTTTACCACATTTCCCCCTATAGACTGCCCTCCATATATCTCCCGAGGTTTGGTGCTTGGGAGGTATGTGTTTTTTTGGAAGCTCCAAACATATCAAACCTCAAGAGGTCTTTCTCCGATGTGGGAGGTATAAGGTTTGAACCTTGTATAGTAAGCAGGGGTGTTTTTTGAAAACCTCAACATGACGGCCAATTTTTTGAGGGGGAAATCGGATGCTTAGGATTTTCAAAATTTTCAGGCCAAATTTTTGTTGGGAATCGATGTCCCTTACTAATCCACCACCACCACATTTCCTGTAGTTGGTTTTTGAAACCACCCATCGGAAAAAAATATGCGCAAGTCACATTGGATCATCTTCCCACAAATCGGGGTAAAACTCAAGATATACTAGTTGGTGGTTGAACCAACCCATTTGAAAAATATGCTCGTCAAATTTCATCATTTCCCCAGGTAGGGGTGAAAATAAAAAATATTTGAAACCACCACCTAGATTAAACGTATAGGGTGAAATAACTCCACTCATAAACTCTTATAACTCCAGTTACCCATTTATTTTAGGCCAATTTCTAATTCTAGGGGTTATGGGCCCCATAACTATCATAACTCCATTTGAAATGTTCATCGGCTAAGACGGGGCCCACCCTGTGCGTATGGGGGGGCCCAAAAAGTCCACCCACCAACCATTGAGTTCTGACGTTTCTTGTGGAAACACATGGATTTTGGTATGTTCTACAAACCACTTGCTTCACCATGGTGAATCGCCAAATGAATCCTTTATGAATTTATGAAAACTACGTTACGTAGTTCACCAAAGAAAAACAAAGATCCAACTTGGATTTGTTGTATTATTTAACAATACTTAGAGGTTCAGGATACTGGATGTAACTGGTTATATGTAGGTTTATAACCCTAGGATTAGGGGACATTTTTCCCCACTTATATGGGGTTATAACCCTGGTTACTATCCACATATCCTAAGTATCCTGAACCTCTAAGTAGTGACAAACAGATTTGGCACAGGTTGCACCATTTAGATGCTGTATTTTCCGCAGCATTCAACAGCTCAAACATCTACTTCACCCCAACCTTGGCGGGGCAGATTTGTGCCCGATGTTTGTGCCCGATGTTTTTGTTCGCCACCGAAACAAAGTGCAAGATTTTCGTGGAAGGTATGTGAGCTGGGGCAGTACCGTGGCAGGTATGTGTTTGTTTTTACCATGTAGTTTCAAGACAATCACCCTATGTCTTCCAAATGCCTACTCAGGTTTTGGTCTTTTAAGGTATCGTAAAAAAAACATTTTTCGCACCCAAAAAAAATCTTCCCCCCCTAACTAACGTGTAACTACCCTTGCCCAGGGGAAGGCATCCCAGCGGGTGTTTTCCTCGGATGATTTCCCCAAGGTACATTTCGGCAGGATCTGCATATAGCCACGGGAAGAGTTGATATCATCCGTCAGATGCACACCTTTCCAGGAGTTGAAAGGCTCAACAACGTAACAACAACGTACCAACAAGGTGAAGAACCCCGGGAAGTTCACCGACATTTGAAGCATGAAAATACCTGATTTGGTGTGAAGGTTTGGGGATCCTTATAATGACTCAAAAAACGCCATCATAATCCGTATTTAACTACTCAATGTGGATAGCGGTGGTTTTTTTCTCTTCTGCTTTTAAGGCTTTCTAAAAGAAGGATGACTTTCTTTCACTGGAGGTTTCTGTTGCTGAGGTGTATCCCCTGAAAAGAAAAGACTACCCTCCGGTAAACTAACATGGCAATTGAAATCCACCTTTTCCAATAGGAAATACCTCTTCAATTGGTGGATTTTCCATTGCTATCTTAGGTTACCGGAGGGTATTTAAGATATGGTCTGCAAGAATTCTTGCTGAAATACACCCCTGCCAAAAGAATGGTCTATTGAGTTCAAAAACATTGAAACAATGTAGTCGACTTGGCATAGAAAACTTTTTCTTGACCCAAACGTCACAACACGTTTGGAATCTGTTTGTTGATAGTAAAAATATCCCAAAGTGGTGTCAAAAAACCTGAGTTTTTCCGTCACATGTAAGGGTCGACAACCCTAAAAAACTTGGATGGAAAACCCTTTGGGATAGCTCTTTTCATCTCGTCACAAGTCACGAATAGTGATTCTACCTACCTGGAAGTCCAAACCGGATAAACCGGCCACCATTTTTGATCGGAGGGCCACCAGTTTCACCATCTTCTATAGGTTTTTTATCATCCAAAAGGAGTTTTCACCATGATTTTGCAAGTTTTTAAGGGTTTTTTAAAAATCCAAAAGGAGTTTCACCAATTTCTTAAATGGTAGCCACGACTTCCAGGGCCGAAAAAAAAACGGTGGATCACCCAAAAAATTGACCAAACATGCTCGGAATATTGCCAGCAGGCTACCCCCCCCCGCAATGCAGCCTGGTAAAGCACATCAAATCCCTACCCAAAAAAAAAAGTGTGCATTTTGATAGGAATCTAAGGGCAGCCCCCCACTGCTACTACCCCTCCCCAAGAAATAAGGCCTTATATTTATATATTTCAAAAATCATCAACCACTCACTGATCCCTTAATAAGGCCGACATAAGGCCGGCTATTTTTTCCTGGGGGCTTTAGGTGACCATTGGGGGGTGTCCACCCCCCACCTTTCTCCTTCATCAAGTACAACTCTTCAGAATCGCGCCATTTCACCAGAAAGACTCGGCCCGAACCATTCTCCTGGCGCTGTTTGCTCGTTTTGCTGGCAAGTTCTTTGGGGGGGGCAAAGTTTCCTATGATTCCTACTAGGATGTCCATGGAACTTAGTAACTACTCAGTAAGTTGGGTTGTAACCTACGAGTACTTAGGGGACTTAACTTATATAGGGGTTATAATTCATTTACTAAGTTCCATGGACATCCCAGTAAACCCTGGAAGTCACTATACTACCATTTGAAAAATGGTGAAACTGGTAGCCCCGAAGCTATTTAAGAAAATGGTGGCCCCGTTGGACTTCCGGGGCCCTCGAAACAAGTTCAAGTTTCGACGATCAAAAAATCACAGTCTGTTAATTTTAGATGATGATTATATCTTAGGGTGAAACTCATATTTTCAGTCGTATTTCATTGAGTTATGTACCACCAAATCTGTACATTTCCTCTATAAAGAGATAGCCCTTTCACATGGAAGGGTTTCACCCTAAATCATATCATAATAAAATTCCAAAAAAGACCCTTGGAACATACCCAAAAAGGTACCCCCAAAATACCAATATGAAAAGAATTCCGATTCATAAACAGGTTGGAGGTTGAGGGTGTGGCTGGGGTATGTTCCAAGGGTATGTTAGGGGTTTTCTTAGATTATAATTCCTTACTTAAAAGATGGTCCCCTTGGTGAAATCCTACTTTTTTTAACTGTCGACTTGGACAAACCTGGGTACACAGTATTTTTGCTTCGTTCGGGCAAACCCCGAACGAAGCAAATTTGCCTTTGCTTCGGAAAAAGAATTGGACAACAAAACTTTACCTCAAAAGAAAAAACGTGGTGGTGTTTTTAACAAAATGTATAAATTATATAGCCATAGCCATCTTCTTGGAAAAAATATCAAAAAAAAACTCACACTCAACAACAAACACCCCCGCACCCCTCCCAAGAAAAACCAAAAGAAAACAAGACACACTCACCAAAAAAACGCCGTGACGCAACGAAACCGCCAGGTGTTTTTTTTTGTTCATGAAACATTCTCCTCATTCAAGAGGTAGTGATGAGTTCCGCTCAGTCTCACTTTGATTGGCAGCAAAGACCAACGACTCACCTGCCAGGTAGGTGATGCGGGAGTCGTGAGCAATTTTCCAATATCCATAAATATGGGTGTTTCCAAAAATAGGGGGAAAAACCCCAAAAATGGATGGTGAAAATCATGGAAAACCCTATCAAAATGGGATGATTTGGGGGGAAACCCACTATTTTCGGAAACATCCATATCCAAGAAAATCGTCCCAAACATCTGCTAATCTCTGGCAATTCTGACATTTGTGGTACCAAAAATGATGGTTTCTGAGATTCTAGTCCCGCCAAAGGTGCAGGGATAGGATGTCACGGCTATGTTCGTATCGTTGCTGCGATGGTTCGGAAAATGTACACCCATTGAAAATTAACATCTCATCTTAAAGGAGGTCATTTCAAAGGAAAATAGTCTTCCAACCATCATTTTTCAGGGGACATGTTGGTTTTCGTGGGTGTACCAAAAATGATGGTGTGGAAAATGTATCTCCTTTGTCTGTTTCTCTGGATTTTCACAGAAAATCTATCTCCAAAATATGGTTTTTGATCTTCCAACGGACTTTCTGTTTCTCCGTTGTCTGGAATCGTCGAGTCACTTGATGATAGCCCCATGTCTTGAGCACCAACTTCCCTTCATCCAAAAAGATGTCCTCAGAAAATGTTTGCCCACAGAAATTTTGCTTAGAGGTTCAGGATACTGGATGTAACTGGTTATATGTAGGTTTATAACCCTAGTTAGGGGACATATAACCCACTTATAGAGGTTATAACCCTGGTTACTATCCACTTACTAAGTATCCTGAATCTCTAAGTACCCCTTATGTTCCAATCCCTTTTGCAAGGTGGTTTTTGGAAAGGGTTTGGGGTGCCTAAACACCAAACCTCACAGGGTATGACTGGAGCACTAGGGTAACAGCATTTTCAGAGTCGTCCAGTTTTTCTTCCCGTTGAGCTTTAAAGGGGCTCATCTCATGTTTCGCTTACATCTCCTCTCGTCTTGAAAATCATGAACCAGGTGATTCAATTTACCCACTGTTACATTGTTTCAGGCGCCAAGGTTTACACAAGCAACAATGAACGCTGTTATCTGTATATACCCTGGAAGTCAAAGACCATTTAAAAAATAGTCCCCTAAAATTGTTGATTATAAATCCCTACAAAAACAATGGTCTTTTCCCAAAGACTATTTATTTCATGGTTGACTTGGACCCCCAGGGTATATGGTATGTACATCGTGACCCAAAGTTTATCCAAACGATCGTTGGAGGTCACCAACCGATTAGCCATCGCCTTTTGAACATGTTTGATCTCGAAAGTCCCAAAAAATCAATGGAGTTTCCTGGTTCCCTTAATAGGTGGTAGGTAGCATGTAATCCCCCAATTGTCAATATATAAGTGGGATATAAGTGGTATATACTGCCAATTGGGTGATTATATATCACCTACCACCTATTAAGGGAACCAGAAACACCCATTGAAAAAAGGTCACCAGCAGAATTGCCAGGAATATGACTTCGACAAAATCTTGAAAAAAAAACAACATCCATCATTTTGGGAGTCATTTTTCACGACCGTTTCTTTGCCATTGCGTACTATTTTTTTTTATTTCCCCTGCAAAAACAGGAAGAATTTGCTCAATTTTTGCCACCACAACAACAACAACAACAACAACAACAACAACAACACCAACAGCAGCAGCAGCAGCAGCAGCAGCAGCAGCAGCAGCAACACCAGCAACAACAACAACAACAACAACAACAACAACAAAAAGAAGAAGAAGAAGAAGAAGACAAAATGCAACTGTCAAGTGATACTGCTTATCGAAACAATAAAACATGTTTGGCCAAAAAATGCAATGATGGTCCTCACAATGGTTCAACAAATTGGCCGCATAAAATCAGATGCCTTTTTGAAGGAAATTGTGCTTTACAGAATTTGATGTTTTGCCAAATTGGGTAACCCCTATGCTCCACGTATGGAATATGTACCTACTACGTTTGCCATAATGTATGATAAATGTAGCTCAATACTCCATATTTTTGAGCATATGAATAACAGAACTGCCATCCGGAAGTACTTCAATAGAAACTGGATAGCATACCATATCCCATAGGATCCATGTATGGTATATTTGCTAACATGTACCATCAAAAAACAGCCAAATGTTAGTAAATACACCATACATGGATCCTAAGGGTATGGCTCCAAACTCCAAACTTCCTCTTCATAGCAACTCTTCGAGGTCCCCTGCTGCAAGTTGAAACTTTTCGTGGGGTTATATGTGTCAAATCCCACGAAAAAACTCAAAGGAGCAAAGGAAATGTTTGGCCAATCCAAGATGTGGCCCCAGTGTTGTTGAAATGAAGCATTGATATAGCATCAATTCTTTCTATGTCTATCTATTCCAGGATACCAATTTTTTGTTGCCACAAGATACCTATGACTCATGATACTTTCCTCAGAAACTTCCTACCTTTCCAAGAAGGACAAAAAATATCCAAAAGGTGTACAGCTTTTTCATCATATTTCAGCCCTGGAAGTCAACTATTTAGGCCTTATTTTCTTGTGGGATTGTGTGGCATGTTGGGGAGGTAGCAGGTAGAGTTTCCCGATCCAACTCATACTTCCCCAAAACCCCAAGTTTCCCAGGTCCAAAAAACCCAACCAAAATCCCATCGAAATCTCCGAGCATCGTTCACGGCCACCAGCGGACCAAAGAACTGCGGAAGTAAGAGTACAATGCAAACAATGTCCAGAAGCAGCGCGAGATTGAGCCAAATCCTCAGTTACGATAAATGTTTGAAACAAAAAATTTCTGCTTATATTTTCAAATACTCAGTTGAATAAATGGTTGAAACAAAAAAAATCACCCTAATTGGTCACTCGTTCGTTGGGTTGAAGTTTTCCCGGGGGTGTTTTTCATCCCAACTTGTGGGAGTGGGACTTTTTTTTAGTGACCAAAAAATCACGGAATTGTAAATTTCGGCCAAATTTTCGACGCGAAGGCTTGAACTAACTTTTTTCAAAAAAACGTGGTAAAAAAAAGAAAAACCAACCGGGTGCCGGGAGTGTTCACGAAATCGCAATGGTGATTGACAATCTTGTGATGCAGAAAATTGGGTTCGTTTCCACTAAAACTGTGCATTTGGGCAAGGAAAAAGGTGGTGGTTTTGGGTCGTTTTCCTTCAAAAGTGCCGAAGGAAACTTGCTGAAGAAAAAAAAGGATGCACGAAACATGGTGTAAATGCCCCTAAAAAGTGCCAAAAAACAATGATTTGTTCTCATGTTTTTTTGAACAAAAGGCCAACAATAACAATTCAACACCATCTTCGTGTCCCTTGTCTTCGCGCCCAGTGAAGCTAATGAATGATCATGTTGAAATTCCACTTGCCAACAAACCCTTTTTAAAAAAAAACACAATTTATCTAAATACCCCAAGGCCTTGGCGACTTGGAATTTTCAAAAGGTTATTTTGTGCCAAAGTTTGCATACTATGAATCGATGATCTTTCGGATTTCGGATTTTTGATGCACAAAGTGCTTGGTTTTTGAAGGATTTGCGTTGATAAAAAATAGCAACGTTTAAAACAAACACCTAAACGTGACCTTGACCTCTAGTACTCCATAAGTCATCTTGTTTTTGGATGTTTCATGTTTCATGTCAATTCGAAAAAAAGGTTGCCCCAAAAGTAACTCTTCAACAGTAGGAAATCCAAAATGCTGATTTTCCAACAAAAAAATCACACAACACCCAGCTGGCCACTCATGCCCAAGACGTCTGCCCAAGCTTCAAAGTAGGCTTTGGCATACAGTACTGGCTACTAGGACTCGATCGTGGCGACGTGTATCCCAAGGGACAGGGTACACATTGGCTACCCTCCTGGCATGATTTGGACACACAGCAACTCAGTGCACTACACCCCCGGCAAACTAACATGTCCCATGTCCCCTAAAAAGGGACTAGTTCAATAGGAAATACATCGGAACCAACCAATGATTGATTTTCAGGGGCGAACTGTTAGCTTCCGGGAGGGTAAAATCTTGGAATTTCAGGTCAAGAAGATCAACTCCAGAAGGTTTCAACCCACCACGTGATTTCAATGCACGAGAAAGCGAACTCTTTGAGTCCCCGAGTTTGCCTCATGTCTGTGCATGTTTTTGGACCCGTTTCGAATAGTGCGCAACAACAACAACAACAACAACAACAACAACAACAACAACAACAACAACAACAACCACAACAACCACAACAACCACAACAAGCAAAAGCCAGAAGCACAAGCACAAGCACAAGCAACCGTTCGTGGTTTGTCCCAATGGTGGCCCCAAAGGTCTAAAGGTCTTCTGAATGGGTTGGTCCATCCTCTAAAATGTACTCAGTATGGTCTTATGTTGATTTTATCTCGGCAAATCCTGGAACCTGTGAAAGTCCCCTATTTTGGGGGTTTTTCACCCTCCAAAACAAGGCCGAAATTCCAATCAAAACAGGGGTCATTTGGGTTCCAGGATTACTATAATTCCTGATTTTGGGGGGATTTCCTTAATAAACGACCATTTGCGGTGACCTCGGCGGGTTCGTCGCTATCATTTGCACAGCTTTATGTTGTTGTTTTAAAGGTGAGAAACAAAAACCGGTTTTTTGAAAGCCCGAATTGTTGATGCAAACTTTTGATTTCAGTCGAGCCGCAAAAAACTCTTACTTTCCAGTGAATCCTGGTTGATATACATAACGGTTTATTTCATCCCCACATAACTGGGCAGTTTTTGCCCGATATACCCACCAATCATCGCTCAATTGAATGTAGCCACCTTTAAAATATCAACGATTGAATCTATGAATTCCATTCAACGGCCAAATACCTATAGCATGTCAGCACCCAACATGTTCGAACGGTACCTACCAAGTACCTGATACCTGGATCTTCCAAGTGTGTGAAATTTGTGCCTTTTCGCCCAAAAAACCTACAAAAAGGCAGAAAATTTACATATCTGGAAGATCCAGGTATTTTTGGGCTATTTTGGGGGTGTGGTTTTTTCTTAAGCCAAACACCCACTTTCCCGTTTTTTTGTTTGGTGAGGATGATTGCGCCAATTTTTAGATACCGGCGAAATGTTTCTCGTGATGGTACCGCGATCGACCTTTCACCCCTTTTACTATGTCCCATAGGATCCATGGGACGGGAATATTTACCAAGCCATTTCCCCTTCAGTGTGGCCATTTTGTACCGTTCATGTAGGTAAATAATCCAGCCCCATGGATTCTGGGTGTGAAGCTCAAAGAAAAAATGGTACATCCCCCTGAAAACTAACGGCTGGAGGGCCCCCAAAAGGATCGAGCATTGGAAAGAGGTTTTTCAGGTCTGTCTTTCAAAAAATGGCGCAACTTTGGGGTATCTATTCCCTGGAAGTCCAGGAAACGACTATTGAAAATTATAGCGTAACCCCAATTTGGGATGATTAAAAATTCCCGAACCTAAAACAATAGTCAACTCCTTGGTGAAGTTCCCTATACTTTCAATGGTCAACTTGGACTTCTAGGGTATTCGTTCGATTTCCAAAAAAAACTCTCCCCCGAAAACTTGGAGGATGCTCATCCCAGGACTTGGATACGTAGCAGTTAGGATCACACACACCCCATGTTGGAACCATGGTTTTTCCAGCCATTTAATGGACCCCAGGTCTTGAGGACTTCAAGATGACAAATATTTATTAGCCACTTACTAACAAGTAACTGGGGTGATCCCAGTAGCTTCGCAAAAGCTCCAAAACAAGATCGACCTGGAACTCTAAACAACCAATTTTTGAATGGCTGTTTGGTTAAACAACCATTTCCCATGTAAGGATCTTGAATCATCCAATTGAAACAACCATAAAGAACTGGTTGGCCTTGAAGTTCCAGGTAGTTGGTGGTTGAAGTAACTGATTTGAAAGATAGGATGCGAACCGTCAAAAATGGGTTATATATATAATCTTCCCCAAATAAACATGAAAAAAATAGGGGTGTTTCAACCAAGGGGTGAATTTTTTTGAGTCAATAGTCAATAGGAGTGATCTTACTAGGATGTCCTACTGGAACTGATCGTAAGGATCCGAAGTTCGTAAGTTGGGGGTGTTTCACCTATCAATTGGGACGTATCCAACCTACTTATATAGGGGTGAAATAATCTATTGATCCTAAGTACCAGCAGGACATCCCAGTATTCTTTCAAATAGGTGTGAAAATTCCAAAACTCTTTGAGTTGCCACCACCCTGCAATGTCCTGATAAAATCCTGCTGTGCAATCTCGGCAGGCATCGGTACCATAAGGCTCGCGCCCTCGGTACCAAAAAAATAATTCGCGGGACAACGCTTGGAGGATTTTTTTCTGGGAGGGGTACGAAAAAATCCGTAACAACAAACAGGAGAATGGAGCCCAAACTTGCCACGTTTCCCTGAAACTAAGATAGCCTCTCCTTGCCCATAGGAATCAATATATACCTACATTTACCTTCAAGATCAACTGCAGGTGATTCGAGCCGGGACCAAACTTTATGCCCCAAATGTTGGAGGTCACGATTTCGCCCTCGCCTTTGAGTTCGGGTCACGTAAACTCACCATCCCAAGGCACCAGCAGAATTGCCAGATAATGCATAGAAATGGCGATTTCCAACCATTTCCCATATAAAGATTTGGTTCATCATCCAATTGAAACAACCACAAAGAACTGGTTGGCCTTGGGGTTCCAGGTGTATATAAATCCACGTTTAAAAAAAAAAATGTTTCCGAAGTCCGACTCCCAACAAATCCAAAGGCAAAATGACCTTTAAATATGTATTTCTTGGAGGGGCGGGAAAACCTGGACCTTTTAATGGAGGTGTGGTTCTGATACTGTTGATGGAAGAAATCCTGCACCACCTGGGATGTATAAAACCTTTAAATAGTGGGGTGGGATATTTACTATATCAACTGGTGCAGGATTTCTTCCATCAACAGTATGTTTCTTTCCGGTTCCAAAAGGTGACTTTCTGATGCCTTAACCAAACAACATTGACAATTGACACCCCTGAGTCAACCAACATGTTTCCCCTGACAAGGGGTATGTTACCAACCCAAACAATGCATTACAACAAGGGAAATCCGTGAAAATTACCATAGATTTGTATTGGTTGATCTCCCCCAAACGGGTAATACAATGACCGCCTACCCGAAAAGGAACCATTTCAAAAAAACAAAATATATAGTCTTCCAATCCCAGCCATTTTTCTAAGGTCCACATGTCTGTTAGTTTTCGGAAGGAAGTTAACTCACCTCTCAGCTAATGGTTAATTGTTGGTTGGGGCCCGGTGGTTTGGATTCCTAGGATCCCCGAAAATGAACGGGACTGTTACTTAGGGGAATCCTAGGAATCCAAACCACCGGGATCCAAACCACCAAAAAAAAGATCGCTGCTGCCAAAAGTCCTGCTGAGCAATTGAAGCAAGCCGTCTGACCTGGTGATGCCAGCATTTTTGTGGAAATGGGGCGATGCCATCCTGCAGATAATTGGGGCTCTCCACCTATACTTGGAGGATGGCCTACCATTAAGTATAAAAAGTTCGCGAAACATCACCCCCCCATTTTGGTCAGCCATGAAGTTGGAAAGGGGTCGATCCCACAAAAGCCGGTAATTGGGGGGACTTACGACTACCCATAGCTGTCAGATTTTCACAGAAAATCTGTTGCTGTTGAGATGTTTTGAAGCCTTGGGGGTTGCACACCAGTTGAAACGATTGCAACCGGGTCAACTGGAAGCAGTGAAATAACCTGGAATGAGTCACGGCATAGCTCAACTTACTCTAAATCTGATGCTGTAAAACATTTGGTGCACCTGGCACGACACTTCTGTCCAACCTGGAACTCCAAACATCACAGTTCTTTATGGTTGTTTCCATTGGATGCTGAACCAAATCTTGACATGGGAAATGGTTGCTTAGCCAAACATCCATTAAAAACGCGTCGTTTAAAGTTCCAGAAAACAAAGCATTACAGTACGTGGCAACGGTATCGCTGCCTGTTTTTAACACCAAGCCGTGCAGGAAGGAGTCACAGCTGAGCAGGAGCTTCCTACGCGACAGCTCAGGCATTGCCATTCGGCATACACCAGAAGACTACACAAACCTTAGCTTATGTTCAACTGCCGAACTGTCACCACCACTATCTGCACGGCCCCAAGAAACGACGGATCCGTCTGCCAGAATCGCAGCAAAGGCTACAGATGTGGCTTGAATCTGCTGCACGCCTTTGAGCTGATCTCGAACTGCCGAACTGTCTCCGCCAAAGCCTGCATGACCCCAGGTAATGACGAATCCATCTTCCAGAATCGCAGC
>DF245195.1:1117-20570 GCA_000507305.1 Breviolum minutum Mf 1.05b.01 | reverse complement strand
ATCTAAGTGTTTCCGAAACGCCACTCTGGCAGCCCCCGGTTAGCAACGCGGATGTTTGTTTTATTTTTGGCAGAACGGCACGGCCGGCACGGCATATACCAATGATACAAACTACTTCGGGGGAATATGCAACAAGTTGTTGATTTGTAAAGTTGAACGAAGTTTGGAAGTCTAACTTCCGACAATATGAAACATGAAAAGCAGAGATGAGAAGAAAAGTCAGAAGAAAGTAGATTCACTAGAAAGGAAATACACACGCGAGAAATGTTAGGAAAGTCGAGGATGGCTGTGTTTTTCCAATGATTTGTGATTCTGGAGGGTCGAAAAGTAGGCTCGCTAAAGCAGCGGGTGCGGAGGTAACTGTTCAGCAGAGAAACGAAAAATTGCACACCGGTGTGGCGTGAAGCACAGTTTCAAATCAAAATGCACAAAGCACAGCAGCACAGGACCACTTTTTGAAGATCAGATATCGAAAAATTGCACGCGGCTGTGGCGTGAAGCGCATTTTTAAGTAAAAATGTTCAAACACACAGCATGCTTAGACCATCTTTTGAAGTTCAGATGTCGAAAAATCGCACCAAATTGTGGCGCAAAGCACATTTGTAAGTCAAAACAATAAGAAACTGAACTGACGGTCTTGGACCACTTTTTGAAGTTCAGATGTCGAAAGTACACTTCCAAGTCAAAATGTGAAAAAAGGGACGGTCTTGGACCACTTTTGAAGTTCAGATGTCCAAAACATGCACGCTGCTGTGGCGCCAAGCGCATTTCCAAGTCAAAATGTGAAAAGAAACTGACGGTGTCGGACCACTTTTTGAAGTTCAGACGTCAAAAAAATTGCGGTGTGTTCGTCAGTCAGTGAGTCAGTTAGCCACTTAGATTGTTAGTCAATCAGTCAGGGAGTGAAGTGGGCAGTTAGTCGAGGAGTCGGTTGGTTAGTTAGTCAGTTAGCTAAATCAGTAAGTCAAGAAGTCAGTTAGTCAGTCGATTAGTCAGTTAGTCAGTTAGCTACTTAGTCAGGTAGTCAAGTCGTCAGATAGTTAGGTAATCAACTAGTCAGTTAATCAGTCCGTCAGTTAGTCAGTCCGTCAGTTAGTCAATCAGTCAGTCAGTCAGTCAGTCAGTCAGTCAGTCAGTCAGTCAGTTATAGTCAATCAATCAGTTAGTTGGGTCAGTTTAGTGGTTTAGTCAGTTTGTCTGTTAGTCAGTCTGTCGGTTAGTCAATGAGTCAGTTAGTCAGTTCGTTAAGTAGCTAGTTTGTCAGTTAGTCAGTTCGTCAGTCAGTCAGCCATGTCGTTGGATAGTCAGTTCGTCAGTTAGTGAGTCAGTCAATTAGTGAGTCTGTCAATCGGTCAAGTTAGGTAGTTAGTCAGTGAGTCAGTTAGGCAGTCAGACAGTTGGACAGTTAGCCAGTCCTCTTGCTTTGTCCTCCGCGATTCACAACAACCAATGTCTCCTATAGGTTTGCTATTATTGAAACTTCCGCCACCGGCTTGTGCGGTACTACTGGTACACAGTACTGAGATGTAAATATACATTGTCGGCAAATTTTGAGGAATAAAATGGAATAAACAAAACGCTAATAGAGTACCCAACCAACTCGTTTGCTTTCACCCAACCAACTCGTTGGGTTGGGAGGGTGGGTGTTCAATTTGTGTACAATATCGAGAGAGAGAGAGAGAGCGCGCTGCCAGAGTTGTCGATGATTAAACCATTGTCGTTACAATTAATTGCCAACTTTGAACCAAGCCCTCTTCTTTCTATAATTTTGCAGAATGAGAATTTCTCACTTAGGAGAAAAGTGTTCATTCATCAAGTCTACTGGGGAAGGGATACATATATATATATATAAATATCTAAATACTTAAATATATATAAATACATATACATATATGTATTTCAATAAAATATATACATATAAATTGAATATATACATTTACCAAAAAATATATATATTATATATATATATACACGTGCACTGAAACACTTGCCATCACCATGTCAATGTTTGCATAGACTCTGTTTTCCCATTTCGAAGTTGGCCAATCTTAGTCCCAACAAAAAGCACATCCAGAGGGTTAGGGTTGAAGCAAAAATCTACATGTTCACTGGCTCGGAATGACTTCAATCTATTCCGATGCTCCGCTTTCCGCATGGCCAAAAACTCAACCCTGCTGTTGATGGAAGAATTCCTGCACAACCTGGAATGTATAAAAGCCTGTAATGGGACAAACTACCAACCTCAACCCCTGGCACCTTCAGCAGCCGAACAATGGTGTGATAGACACCACTCCAACTGCAGAACGGAGTCCTTTTTTTTGTTAACCGATTTTTGAGGAGAACGTTTGTGCGAGACAGGTCTTCAAACCTACAAAAACTCTTGGAAAATGATGCAAGGACAGAAATCTGCAAAAAACACTTTAACACATGTGATTTGAGGGGCATCAAAAAACGAAGAAAATGTTCAATCCAAATTCACCAAGAGCTGTGCTTATGCCATCCATGCAGGTGCAGTGACTTGAGCTAGTATATATTTCAATGTAGCTCTGCTTAATCTTGTCATACTCAGAACACATAGTATACCCTGGGAACCCAAAGTCTCCTGTCTTCATGTGCACTGCGCACATGCTCTATGTATCTTTTCAGTATTGACACCAAAAATTTGATGTGGTTTCTTCTGACATAGTTGGCTAGTTGCAGGAAACAAAATTGACAGCAAATGTATAGACAAAAACCACTTATATACTACTTGACTGCCTTAACATCAGTCCAGAAATCAAAATCTGATATAATAAAGCAAAAATGATCATTGATCGCTTTTAATTTGTGAAACTTGGACTGACCAAGGAAAAATCAAGGCATTATGGGGTTGCAAGTATCCCAACTGCCACCATTTCCCTCCAAGAGTCAGTATGACAATAAAAGGTAGTGCACATAGGAGAAGCACAAAATGAAAGAGGCTTTGAAGGACTGCCACACAAGTCCAAACACTTGTCACCAACATAGCAACATGCCACCTGCAGGGCACTCCAGCTCAGGGTTTGTGCTAGGAAGAGAAACTCTTGTCATCACCCAACAACGTCTATTCAACATTTGAATATATGCTCTGCCTGGGCTGGGAACATCTGGGCATGTCTTTGACAAATTAAATGACTCAATAAAACATCAAAACCCCATCGAAATTGTCAATCTTAGAGTGCCAATGGTTTTGAGGGGCCTTATCTTGCTACCTTGGAACGAAGGGGAGCACATCTCAGTGGTGCTCTATGGTGGTGTTCTCTTATCCACCCTAGGGCTCTACCATGCTCCTTGAAGTCTGAACTGATCAACCAGTAGCCGGCTGTGCCGTACAATGTCCAATTTTGCTGCGCATTTACAAAAAACGCACATAAAGAACGAAGAAAAGCAAACCTTAGAAAACTAAAAGTAATAGGTTGAGCACCAGCAGTAGTAGAGTAGTAGCGATAGCAGTAGCAGTAGCAGTGGCTGTGGCAGTGGCAGTGGCAGTAGTAGTATCAGTAGTAGTAGTAGTAGTAGTAGTAGTAGTAGTATTAGTATTAGTATTAATACTAGTATGAGTATTAGTATTAGTATGAGTTTTAGTAGTAGTAGTAGTAGTAGTAGTAGTAGTAGAACTAGTATTAGTATTAGTATTAGTTTTAGTAGTAGTAGTAGTAGAAGAAGTAGAAGCACTAGAAGAAGTAGTAGAAGAAGTAGTAGTAGAAGTAGTAGAAGTAGTAGTAGTAGTAGTAGAAGTAGTAGTAGTAGTAGTAGTTGTAGTAGTAGTAGTAGCAGTAGTAGTAGTAGTATTAGTATTAGTATTAGCATTGGTACTAGTATTAGTATTAGTATTAGTTTTAGTAGTAGTAGTAATAGTAGAAGAAGTAGAAGCACTAGAAGTCGTAGTAGNAGTAGTAGTAGTAGTAGTAGTAGTGATAGAAGAAGTAGAAGCACTAGAAGTCGTAGTAGAAGTGATAGAAGAAGTAGTAGTAGAAGTAGTAGTAGTAGAAGAAGTAGAAGCACTAGAAGTCGTAGTAGAAAAGTAGTAGTAGTAGAAGAAGTAGAAGCACTAGAAGTCGTAGTAGAAGTAGTAGTAGTAGTAGTAGTAGTAGTAGTAGTAAGACTAAAATTTCCAGTGCAACCCTCCCAGGTCCACAACGCCCTTCATTCCCACTGATGCCCAGGCAGTATCCCACAAGTAGCAGCAAACCAGTGGTATGTGCCGGTAAATACTACCGGTAGAAGTAGCAAACCTGGCATACACAGCACCCAACAGCTCAAAGTGCTAGGTCCACAAAGGCCCAGGTTGGCCAGCAGCAAACACCAAACACCAGAAGAAACGTAAAGAAGAAAAAGAAGGAAGCAGAGTAGGAAGGAGGGAGGAGGGTGGAGGGAAGCGGAGGAAGAGGCAAAGGAAGAGGAGGACCAACTCTGTGAAGAAGCGAGTCACCATGGCTACAACGTCACTCGACCAATATGCTCATCCTATATCATCCTTTCCTATGTCCTGTCCATCTCTTACAATCATTCAACACAAATTCTCTAGGAATGACCCTTAGGCCAGTCCAAAACTGTCTTCAGCTTCCAGGCCCTGCACCTTCCTTTTGTGTTGAGCTCTTGCGCTACACGACCCAAATGTCGCAGCACCCGAATGATAGGTCGACCCTCAATCTCCAATAACAGCTTGGCACGTGCTCGATTGAAAAGCTCGGGTGCTCGATCTTGATACAAATCAAAATTACCTGGGGAAAATGCAGGCTGAAATTGGAGTGCAGCGAAAAAAAACTCGTGACAACTTATGAGCCACTGTAGGAAAAAATGGTTTTGAAAGGGTATTTGTATAAGGTCAAGAAAAGCACCCAAACTCATGATGTACCTCAAGCTTCAAAATCTGAAGAGTTTGTTGGGTCCCCCAAAACCAGGCAAACAATGGAAGAATGTCGGTTTATATTTAGAGCGTGCACAACACCCACCAAATACAGGTACGCTGACTCTTCATGCCGCGAGGATTCAATGCAAACAAATCTCAGCAGGATCTGACATCACGATTGATTCTGTTTTTGTTGCACACGTTTGGCTACCCATGGAGTTCCCCTTATGAAAACAACCCTTTTTTCAAACCAAGTTTTCCAGCATGTTGACATGTAAACACACATTTTGGGACAGAATTAGTTCATTGTTGGTCATTCAAAGCGCTGCGACGCAAACCATGCGGAACCCATGTTTGACCAATTGCAACTAGTGATTTATGATGTCTTCCCGAAGCCTGATATACTCCTGGATAGAAAGCCAAGACTTCGCCTTTCCAAATTCAGCTCATAAACATCTTATAGATCTTATAGCCTCTGCTCAGCTCACATTGCAATATTCCCCTTTTCCATTGCCATGTTAGCTGATCAAAGGGGTACACCTTTTCCTCCGCGAAGGGGCATCGCAAAAACTGGGGAGGCGCAGAATGTACGGAATGTGTTAGAGTTTCTCAGGAAGAGAAACAGGTTTCTCGTGTTACAAACCCGAGAGTTTTTCCTTGCAGCACTTGCAAAAATGAGGTTGAAATTTCAATGTCTTGGGTTTGGAAGTCTTTTGATAATGGATATTTCTAAAACATTTTTCAACAAAAAACAGACAAGTGATTCGGAATCCTTGTACTAATGACGAAGATATGCAAAAGCAAAGTTAATAGAGTACTACAAACACAACAATCCCAAGTTGATCCAATCCGATCCCAAGTTGATCCAAGGGATGCCCCGAGTTACTACCCAGCACGCCAATCAAAAGATTCCTTAGTGGATGGATGACACTCATGATTGTCCAGGTAGTCAAAGGCCCAAGGATGGATGATTGGATTATCAATATATAATCAAACATTGACAACCATCAGCCGTAGCACAGCATCGCACTCTGAGGTTGTATACAAAATAAGTTATTTCACATGTCTCCTTGAGTCCGAAAAGATTTCCCAAAAAAATCCATCGGCAGCAACAAGCGTGGCCGGCGAACTGTCGGTCTGATGGTTCATCATCTAAGGTCGACATACGCCGCAGAAATCAGCCCAAGACTGTAAAACCCATTAAAACTCTCACTTCAAAGGGTAAATTTTGCCTCATCAATGTTGATCTAAAGGTTTGAGACCAAGATACATCAAGAGAATGGTGATGCCAAGGCCAACTCCATAGAATAGGATGTGCACTTGCCAGTGAAAACCTCCCATAAGTGGATCTTCCTCTACGTATACTTCTGTCCCATTTTCGAGTCTTTTGTCCTTGGCTGAAAAGAAGACTTGTGAGTTGTGAAAAGTGTGTGAGCTCTTGTCTTGAAATATTTTGAAATTGTAAATGCTTTAATTCTACAGTACAGTTCTCACGTCTGCAAGCACTTTGATTTACAAGCAAAAGGTGAGATGAATCAGCAACACCAAAAAAGGTTGTGCTATCTTTGGAATCATAAAGACAAGTGATAACATGGACGACAGTTAGCTGAAACCACATGTCATTCTGACAAGTCTTTGAGTCTCGGCTCCTTCAAAAGCAGTCATTCAGTAATTGAAGATCAACGGTTGAGGCACGTATAAACTCGCCCAGATCACACAATTTATTACCAAGAATCTTCGAAATCGGCGAAACCGTTCTTCTTAAGAGTCAAATATGGATCCGCACCTTCGAAGTCAAAGATATCGAAGTCACCAAAGATGCCTGGAGGAACCGAGAAAACAAATAGCATTTGGATGTGTTGATGCAAATTTGGGACAAGACCATGATAGACTCTTCCATGCTACCAAGATACACCAGTCTAGATGTCGCTTCACTTTACCACGTCCCAAATTTTTGTGGAAGTCCGAAGTAAGTGTTCCCATTGACGAGATACAAGTAATCACACTTGCCTGATTCACACTTTCACAGCCCCCCGCCCTGAAAAGTGCCTAGTCTCGTGACTTGTAGTAGTGCTTGGTACAAAGTGCTTGGAGCTCCGTCTTCTTTCTCTCTCAGCTGCAAGTTGTAATATGCGTGGGTTGCAGCGCAAACGCAAATCAGCGCAAAAAAGAAGAATACCACCTCAAGTCCACTGCATCTCAAATCATCCGCAGTTGGGGAAGTTGTCGAGCGCTTGGAAGATGGCAAAACGCTTTGGGCAACATGCTGTTTTTCCCCGAACTCAGTTGTTGGGTGGGTTTGACGCACCACAATTCTGTTCATGGCAATCCAATGCTGCACCACTTGATAAGAACATTTTCCCATCATACACAGATCATACATCCCAATTCGGTGCCGGATTTCAGCAAAAAAATATGATCAACAACCAACAACCGTTTCACCCATGGTGCGAAACACTTTGGGCTACGGTCGAGAAATCATTTCAGAGCCCAAGACACTGTGTCTCGCAAGGCAAAGAGGATGGGTAGAATCCGAGGGCCAAACCATGGCTCTCCCCGTAAGCTATAGCAGAACCTGCCGCGGAAAATGGTGGAACATGGTGGAACAACTGTGACGGATTGAAAGAATTGAATAATTTCGAAATGGTTTGAACAGATTTTGAACCACAAAGAGAACCACTGGTTGGTAGCTGGGCGCCAGCACCGTGGTCCTTGGCAATGAGTCAGCTAGTACATGATTGTTTCAATATGGCGATGTGACTATCGAAACTTTTGTCTGCACAATGTCGCAGTCCACAACTTGCGTGACGAGCCGGCTCGTTACTGCATTGATTTTGGATTCCCCACCACGAATAATGTGTTTCCTGAAACGAACAAGTTGCCCTGTTCTAGGAAAGACACTAATGTCACTAATGGCGACAGGGACCCCCGACACAAACACTCACACACACACACACACACAAACACACTTGAAAAAAACACATGGGCAAGTGGCAAACCCGCAGGTATTAGGAAACTCTGTCCATAAGACTCGCTCCAGGCCTGATTACTTTTTTTGCTTCGTACAGAAAGATTTTTGCATACGTATATCATTATCATATATCATAGAATTTCGCTGGCAAACGCATCATTAGGCATCCCGGATGATATCCTGTGGTCATGCGACATCCTGTACAAAGCGTCATATGCCTCCCGTGTGCCCCAGGCATCCAGTCATGTCAGAAGGGTATCCTTCCACACTTCCAAAAGGCATAGTATTTAGGTTCTGTTACCATTCCGAAAAAGTGATTGGATCCCTAAGCTAAGGATCTTGGAATGAGATTTTGACGCACACACACACACACACACACACCCCTTTCATGAAAAGTCATGATCTCTCAAAGAGTGTTTGTTTACATGTCTATTCAAATGTTTGGCACATCTCCTTTGGCCAGTGTCAATGGCATAAACACCCGACCTGAACCATGCCATAGCACTGAACACTGCCATCAAGCCCTTCTCCAACTCGTCCAATTTATTCAACTGTTTGAAGAGAGCGACACAACCTGCGCTGCGAGTCGCTTCGCCAGTTCTAGAGACGACACAACAATGCACAACTGAACAAAAACATGTATTTTTGCTAAAATTTGACATCATTGCCAAACATATCTATCGAACGTAAATGTGCCAAAAGATGGGAACACTGCGTGGGGCCCTACCCACCATCACGCACATCCATGTATTACAGTACAGGCACCACCTGGCTACACCAAGACAACAGGACCAGAGGAGCACACGACCACAATCACCACCGGACCACAAGACCAGACGAGCACGGGACGAGAAGGAATCTATTTATATAGAAGCCTAGAATTGTTCTTTCTAGGAAACGTAAATACTTCTTCCAGGAAACATGTTTGTGTTCGCCCAATACTCAGTACACGTAGTTTTTCCAGGATCATCCCCACAGTTTACATTTCATACGTGTAAAAGAAGGATTTATTACCGTAAGCATCTGGAAGTTCAACAGCTCGTCCCTGAAAAGTTACCATCCTAAAAGGAAAGCATATGAAAGCATCATTTCAAAGAGCCTATGTTAAAGTTCAAGGGATAAAACATCCCTTAGCACCTGAAATGTTGTGATGCCCATCCCCCCCCCCAGCATGAATCTGCGCGCTGCCGGCCTAAGACCTGATAGCCCATATCTGTGACTTGATCGATGTCCAGAAAGGGTGGGATATTCACATTCCTCCGACCAGTGGAGTTGCTTGGATTGATGTTGAAACCCCACATTTTTTACACCATCATGAAGCTAGGCAACCCAAGAAGTTGTTGCTTTTTTTTGCAAATGGGCATCTTTTTACATCACAATGAAACATGAAATCAGTACAAAAACAGCATCCATGGGACTGGTATATTTACCTACCATTTACCATAAAGATCAACCAAATGTAGGTAAATATACCATACATGGATCCTATGGGGTATGAACTGCCAATACTTGCAAGTTTAAGAGTGGAACTTCGATACAATTATCACCGTACCACGCCCTACCAACATCTACTGCAACAACACACCTCGAAAGAAGGCACGGCCATGGTTCACCAGGAATGGGGCAATGGCTGAGGCAACGGTCGCTAAGTCCCCCCCTCCCCAAAACATTGGACTGCTGCTGCTTTCTGGCCAGCTCGAAGAATATTTTTTGGGGAACGAAACGATCAAAGCCCATCAATGCCAGATAATTTCTTGATTGCAGGACTGTTACCACTGCTTGATTCTGATTTATCTTGCCAAAATCGAATCCAAAGAATTGTAAATCTGCAAAATAAGACACAGAAAGTGAGGACCTACACATGTGTATACACTCATATTTTCACAGTTCAAGCACAAACACTGAATAGAAGGAAAAAACACTAATGAACACAACCTGAGTCAGGGTTTAGTCTCAAGCCAATCACTTCTCAGAAAGCTGAGGCACAAGAGACTGCCCTTACTTTTCCAGTCACCTTGTGGTTTCAACAGCTGCAAAAGTGGGCAAAAGAAGAGTCCCCAACAAGGCTTCTTTCATCTCCAAAAGGAAGACGCAGTGAACCATAAAACCAAAAAAAAACTTCAAGAAACGATCCCGTAGAAGTGCAATTCAACAAAACAATAGAAAAACTGCACAATGACCTTAAAGGAAATGATCCTCTTGGAAGACGACCAATTACACCCAATCCACTGAACCATGATTGTAGAAAGAGTATTGGAAAACGCCACGTCACTGTACGCACTGTGGATGGCCAGGAACAGTGCTTCCAATTGCTGCACTAGCTCTTCGAGCGTCATCTTAACGTGGATGAAAATCAGCACGTACAAAGCCTTGAATTTTTCAGGGATTCGATGATCGACCATTGGATCGACAAGCTGAAGCCCTGTAGTCACATGCAGGATACCGCCGATATGGATATTGAATCATGTTCGGCCTCATATGGTGTTGCCGACATTTCCAGGTTCCACTGATTCCACCAAAATATCATGACAACCTATGTTCAACAGAAGTCCAGGTTGCCAGTTTTGTAGAGAGCCGAGATAGAAGATACAAGTGTTTACACTGTTTTTTTACGCACTTTCTGTCGTTCAGCGGATTGCTCCTCACAAAATTACTCTTTCTTGCCAGAGATTCAAGATGCTTACGGGGTCACTTTGGCCATGTTGGCCATGTTGGCCGGGGTCCCAAACCAACCAAACAGTCATACCACCTACCAAGCAACAGAAATCGCTCCACTGTTCGCTCTGTCTTCCTTTTCCTCAAGGGTGAATCCATAGGAGACATAGCATAGCAAACCAACATTGACAGCATTCAGCATGATCTCTGCTGCTGTTCGGTTTCTCACCTGGTGGGAAAAGGTCGCACAAATTCATTTTTTCATTTTCAAATTTGCCTCCGAAACATGACACTAGCTGATGCCATGATTTTGTTAGCAAGTTGCACAACCGATACCCATATCATGATCATCAACACCAACCAATTGCAGCAATTAACTTCCAGGGATATTGAGATCATCCCTGTCATTCTCTTTGAACGACATCATTTTCAGCTATCGAGTAGTGTGATCTACGAATGTTTCACAAAAAAACACGACTCTTGTGAAATTTGTAACCAGGCATAATCTTCTGGAAACATGTTGCAATCCAATGGCTAGCTTATTTCTCTGGATGAAGTTCTATATCTAAATTCAGCAACCAAATTTTAGCCAAACATTCTTGTTTCCAATATCTTCAGGACTCTATTTTTCTCTCATTTACTATTTTCGACATGTGTTTTTGTTTAATGCAACAAAATTCCCTTGTCATTTACCTCAGGAAAGCCGCATCATCAGCAAGGGCGCCTTGGACCAGGCCGCTGAAATCATCGCATAGACCGTATCCGTGGCTAAGGTCGCTTCGTTCCCCGTGTTCGCCAAGGCGCTGAGAACTTGTCCTCGGGTTCGGGTTGAAAACGTCCCAGAGGTTTGTAGGCTTTTGCTGCCACAAAGGGGTGGCCCCACACACACAAACATACACACACACACAGAGGGGGGGAGCAGTACCAACCAGAATCAGAATCTCTCAATATCTCTTAAATGCTCCATTTCTATATTTCTATGTCTATATCTCCTTTTTGTAATATTTCAAGCTAAAACAACCGCTTTTTCCCTTGCAAATGGTAACATGGAAACAATTTAGAGAATGCCTTGTGCGCCATGAACATCCAATGAATAGAAACAAATCTATGGAACTATGAATAGAATTGAAAAAAATGAACATCATTTGACTCCTGAATAAATGACGGAAGGGTCTTGGAAGAATTGGTCACTCATTGGGAAGTCAAAATGAGGTCAATTTACCTGGGTTGAATGAAGTCAGTGTATCCGGATAAACGACACACTCCTTCTCAATATTTGTTTCTGACTTACAAGTAAGTCTCTTGGACACTTTGGGCACACAAAGTGTGAAAAAAAAACTTCCAGAAATTCAAGTCAGCTTTGGAAAAAATATACGGGCTGATCGTCAGGAAAACTCCTGATGAGACCATATCAGCTTCCAAGTCCAAATATTTATCTTCGCGAAAAAAAGAACAGGATGAACCTGCCAGTGTCCTTGGTACTCGGCAGTTGTTGAAGGTAAAGTAATAGTAATATTCCATTTTTCTAGTTGGTAAATAATTTTTTCAAGCTTCATACCCCCCAAACTTTGAATACTAGTATCATCTGTCGGTAGGGACGGGAGGTTCCCCGAACAACCAAAGTGTTTGATGACGCAAATGTCATAAAACATCGCTATTTCCAGCGTTTTCAGCTCATACTCGAAATACATTTGTGTTGATGTTGTGCGAACATATGCCTTGTTTGTTCGCAACAAGAGGAAGATTTCGCATGACATTTTTGGATAGATTTTCGTGCCAACATATCGAAACTGCATGGCCTCGCGTGTTTACGAGACATGTTATGGATTGTGCATGTTTGAAAAATGCTTGATTTTATTGCGCCCGTCAGCGAAAATGATTTTCCATTGTTTTTTACAATGAATCTGGGGCCCTGACAACATGACAGTCAGCCTTTTTTTCTTGGGGCATCTGTGTCAGAGTTGCCACAAAGGCTTTTTTGAAAGCATCTGTCAAAGACACCAAGCCAGAAATGCATTTCATTTTGTGGCACCGCAGTGCCCGCATGATGCTTTGTTTATTGAAAAGTGTGAAAAGCCCCCACCCACCCAACTTCTTGCGTAGCATCAACCACGTTGGCAAGTTCAAGGAACGTGATCATCACCCACCCCACCCCACTCAACTTCTTGCGTAGCATCAACCATGTTGGCAAGTTCAAGGAAGGTGATCATGACCCCACCCCACCCCCCTCAACTTCTTGCGTAGCATCAACCACGTTGGCAAGTTCAAGGAACGTGATCATCACCACCCACCCACCCCACCCCACCCAACATCTTGCGTAGCATCAACCATGTTGGCAAGTTCCAGGAACGTGATCATCACCCCGCCCCACCCCACCCCACCCCAAAGCCCGAAAAAGCCGTAACATCGACCATATTTGCAAGTTCCCATGAACGTTATCATCCCCCCCCCACCCACCCACCCGGCGTAGCATCCAAGTGTGCCGTAGCATCTACCACGTGAAGCCCCGGGGAACCCCCCGTCCGTAGGGTCATCCGTAAATATGTAAAATGTATTATGTATATATTCACTTAGCTCTCAAGAACACTCGGACATGTAGACATTCTAGGATATACCTACATAGTAATAGATAGATAGCCTTTTGTTGAGGTGCAGGACCCCTTGATCCCTTCTCCGAAGCTTCGATCACACGCAGTGGAAGCAACAAAATATGGCAATACCCTCAGGACCACCTGGACAGTCAAAAACGGTTTCAACTTGACAGGTCGCGCTGAAAAGGGATCTTTCTGAAATTCTGGAGCCATATATGAATATGAATATATAGATTTAAATATATAAATCTAGATATATTTATATATTCATACCTAGAACCTGTTTGTCCGCTATTTTTTGGCCTTGACCCCTCCAAAACAAAGTTTTTCCAATCAAAATAAGGTCATTTGGGTTCCACGTATGTATACGTACACATTCTCTATCCGATATCCATGTATGGTTTAGCTACATTTGGCTCATAATATCTCATATTCAATAAAACTCGAGGTAAATATATCTCACATGGCTATCTGGGTAACTTCTTAGTCTATACTCTTTCTCCAAACAATCAGCATGGAAGTGAAAACATGACAATTTTGGAGACTAAACTCATCTGTCAGAAAAGTAAATCACCAACCTGGATTTCCCTGAAGTAAGGGACTATATCTCTACCAACGATAAATAATACTCCATCACTCTGGATTCTTGTGAAATAAGGGTATTAATCTTACAAATCTATACAAATCTAAATATTGGGTTTTTGGTCCAGTGACTTTCTCCATGGCATAATGGCTATAGATATATACAAGTAGTATCAAAATATATGATAGGGATTCCCAAGAGGCAAAAGGGCAGGAAACAATAGCAAAGGGCAGCATGTCGTTCCAACATCTATCAACCAATTAACAGTTGTTTGTGCTCGCGTTGCTCCAAGTGAGATGAATTTGAAGAAGCTTACCTATCTATACCTATATGTAGTTTTTGATATCCATAATAAGTAGTTTTTGAGAGTGTAAACCCATGGCGGTTGAGACAACTCATGATGCAACTCAAAATGGACGACCTTCACCGAGAACTTGAGATAGACTTGTTGTGCAAATACACGCACAAAACATAGAACATGTGCGCTTCTATGAACAAAAATAAACTTGATAATAAATGATGATGATGATGATGATGATGATGATGATGATGATGATGATGATGATGATGATGATGCTGGTGCTGGTGCTGGTGCTGGTGCTGGTGCTGGTGCTGGTGGTGGTGGTGGTGGTGGTGGTGGTGGTGGTGGTGGTGGTGGTGGTGGTGGTGGTGGTGGTGGTGGTGGTGGCAGGTTCGTTTTGCACTTGGAGTGACCGTAGTCCTCGCTGGCAAAACTTGGTCATATCATCCCATCATACTCGTCATGCTGGATCAGTGGCTTGCACAGTCAAATAAAAAGGTAGAAATAATTAACCTTCCAATCTGATCCTTTTCTGGACTAGACACTCCAATCTGATCCTTTTCAGTCAGAAACTCTAGCATGTTCACCTCGTTTTATTGGCCAGCAAGTTGAAACATCACTTTTATCCCACCCCCCCCAACTTTCGCACAAAACTTGCTCCGGCACCTTGATTTCTGGAACATGTAGCAAATTCAGATCCTTAGGATCATAGCTACATGGTGTGAGGCCAGCCAACTGTGGTCACCAGGAAATCCACCTACTGCTACTGTTATGCAAAAATAGTTTCAAATTTCAACCATACCAGTACCATAGTATGATAGAAGACAACCGGAGAAGATCTAAACCTGATAGGACAAATTATATTAATGAATTACAATAATGTTGGATGTTGATTAGTGTGGCGGATATGATTATATAATAAAAAGTGTGGGCAAAATGATTCAGAAACTTACAATTGCTTTGAAGGTTCTGAATAATAAAAAGTTTGTCCCTGGGGGGGGGCAATTTTTGGTCCAGGGTAAGGAAAAATATGGAAAAGGCAAATATCACTTGTGTTTATCATGGTGATACTTGGTAGCCAGTCACCTGTTCACTTCATTTTCCCCGCGGGTTTTTGGGAAACATTCCAAAAACGGGGAAAAACAACCATACAAAACCACCTCACCCGAAGGGGTTACTTGCCTTTCACAGACCATCCGGGCCATCCCTGATTGGAAGCCAATTTTGGAGATACCGCGAGGGGAGTTACACAATGTTATGTAAGGTAATTACATGTAATTACTATGAATTACTTGTACTCTCAGTAAATCTTGCTTGAACCAAATGCAAGTGAGTGTAACTAGGATAAATCCAGTTACAAACAATTAGGCACCCCATCCTGCCTGAATAAATAGAAATTGGCTTTCTAGAGGGTCGTATAATCCGCACGGATGAATCAACCAGGGTTATCATCTTGGTTCAACCTTAGTCTGCACGATCACCATGCGAACATTACTCCCTGTTGCTAGCCTTTGGAAACCAGGACTGTTTCCCTGCAGCCTCCCCATCAACTCGTTGTTTTGAAGATGCATTTCTTGCTCCGAAGACTAAGATGCTCCCTTCTACGAAGTAAAATAGCTCCCCCTTGTCACCAAACATCAAAAACAAACAAAATCATCCCGAACAGCTCGTTCCCTTCATCGGGAACCAACCCTAATATCAACGGTCTTTGATGCAAGGTAAGCGTCCAGCGTTGGTAGATCCAAATCTTTATCTAGGACCAAGGCCTCTTTTGGAAAATGCCTCATTGAAGGATACAAGTTCCACAGGGGATCGATGAACCCCATTTGGAAAGCACTGCAATCCTTGAGGAGATGGAGGTTTGGAGATGGTTGATTCAATGCCCAGCTCTGATTGCCACTGAAGCTCCACATGATTGGATTGGGTGTAACATCAACATGCAACATGTTGATTCAACATCCGTCACGTTTCTTCAGCTTGCTCCCCGTATATCCACGGTGAGACCCGTCGCAGATTTCAAGTCGGTCTGAAACAACTTGTGAGAAATCCTTTGGACAAAAAATTTTTGGACAAAAACAGGAAAACAATTTGAGAAAAACAGCACATAAACCAGACGTTAATAAAAAACATCGTGCAAACATACAAAAAAAATATGCTTAAACACTTGGCTCCAACACTGGTTGGACAAGAGTCTGTGACTTTTTTACGTTTAAAGTTTAGAGAAACCTCAAAACAAACAAATGTGTTGAGACTCTAGTTTACTGGTTTACTGGTTTAATGGTTTACTAGTTACTACATGTACTGGTTTAATGGTTTACTAGTTTACTAGTTACTACATCTTACTACCATTACCACCACTACCACCACTGCCAAAGACCCCAACAACGCGTTCCATGAAATTCACCACCATGTTTTTGTAAATTTCTGCGTTGAGGAGCTTCAGCATGGAGTTTTTCGGCTTTTGGTTGAACCGACGACACGTTACTACCTGGGATGGCGCTGGGGAGACGATTGGTGAACTGTGGGTGTAAGAACATGAGTGCAAAAGGCAGGGGAATTGATATCATCATTATCCTGTCTGGGAAGACCTATGTAACTTAGGTACTTCTTCTGGCATTACATGCGTCAAGTGCTCACAATGCTTTCATTTTGGAGGGTTTTAAGTCTATAAGACTTCAAACAATGGACACCTCAAAATCCGGGTGGTACGAGTACCTTTGCTGTCAGTGCGATAGTGCTCTCTTTTGTCAGATATTAGGGTCATTTTTTCCTTTACGCCTGAATGTTGTCTCAACATGAGAGACCTCTCAAGAAACAATCACGGTGTCTCCCTCCTTCAGTAGCATCTCTAGCCAGCCGTGGCACTTGCAAACGTTCGGACAAACGAAGCTCTCCCTTCCTTGGAGTGGAGACTTGACTGATCGTTGAGACAAGGGTGCCACTATGTGCCACTCAGTTTTGAGCTTAAATGTGAAGGATAAACTTTAAGAAACACCAGGGATTAAATCTTGATACAGGATGTCTCTGTGGAAGACCCCTAACCTTTCGAAACTGGAGGTACAACTATATTATCTATTGGTACACTCAAAATTTACTTGTAGACATTGGTCAACATCAACCAAATTGGGTTCGGCAATCCATCAAACTACTACACTCGAAGAACTTGGTTTCTCCTTCTAACCCCAACAACGAAGCTGATAGCAGTAGGTCACATCCCCAAATATCAAGCAATTCATCGGTTTCACAGGAAGCATTGGAGGATGAAAAAAGACTCTTTAAGTTGGGAACCTTTGCAAAAGGAACAGAGATGGACGTTTTTCTATAGGGTATAACAAGATGTTGGGCAACCTTGAAAACACCTCTAATTAGTTCAAATTATCCTTATTCTTGCCCTACTCTTGTTACATAATTATACCTATTTATATCTACCATTCTCTACCATGTGTGTTACAACACTTCGCGGATGGAACGACGCGGAAACTACTGGTTTAGTTTCATCTCTGGGGAACACCACCGGCTCTACAAATTCGGATGCCAAGTATCCACATTACGCTCTCGTTGCCCTTCTCGTTGACAGTCTTTGCTGGTATCATCAAGTTCGTGATGATTTCCTCGGGATTCAAACACAAATCAGATTCCAAAACCTTGAACTCCCAAACTTGTGATGTTTCTTTAAATATTAATGTTGGTACCAAGTTGCGGTGGCATTCTGACCCTCTTTCTTCAGCAACATGATGAGGTCTGGCATTGTAATCCTTGGAGAAAAATTGCAACTCGGCTCAAACCATGTGTCAACACATGTCAACACAATGCTGCTTCATATAGATCAATCAATGATAAATCATCAATTTTGGATTCACTCCTCTGGCAAACTAAGCCTAGTCTTGAACCATCTTAAAGCCCTGGATTTCCCACCGATTTTCCCACAACTGGCCCACCCGGGGTTCTCCGGTCGTACCGAATACCATCGGGATGCATCAAACAATCTTTCGAGGAGCCTCCGTTATCGTGGTTGTTACACTGATATCGCAGTATCGTCCAAAAAAAGTCCAAGAACATCATCCGAGACGCACACACACACACATGCACATATACCACAACTCACTTGCCAAACAACTTCACATCTACACCAAATTGGTTGTCTGTCCGCTGAAGTTGAAAAAACCGAAACACAAACTAAAAAAAACTTGAATGGCATCTCCAATTTAACCCTCTTCAACAGACTCTTGATCTGGTCAAATAATTGGTCACGATATTTCACCAACCAACAGGCAAAACCCAACGGAAAGTCCGTGAAAAGCTCCTCTCCAAATGTTGGGGAAACTCCATGGGGAAATCATTGCTTGAAGGGCTCCGTTTGTCAGGATTTGTCTGTGTGGCCAAGATCTTTCCAGGACCACCCATCGCCAATTCCAAAGGAATTCGTTGAAAATTATCCTGGCGAAACAAGTGAAATTGAAAAGGCGAAGTCCAACTTGACATCTACCGAGCAAAGATCGCGACACTCAAATTTGTCCAAGCTCAACATCACCAAGAGACAACAATAAAGATGTGATTTTTTGTTTTTGCCCAATGATATTCAGGAGTTTCAAATGGATTCCAATATCCTCCCAGCTGTTCAGCTGTGGCGTGAAAACACAGCACGCGGTCCTCATGAGTAAACACAAAAAACGCAAGGAGTTACACTATAGCCACTTCCTACAATGTACCAAATATCTAGGCAGATGCTGAATGCTGTGAAAAAGATTCTACCACCCTGGAGGAAGTAATAGCAAACTTTGAAGCTTGTGAATACTCTTCGGGGTGGTCGGGTGGACCGCGGGCAACTGGTGGAGTGTAGGTGTGGTAGTACAGTATAGCCAAAAAAAAGGCATGATAGTAGTTATAAAAGCAGTGGAAGCACTGGGAATACTAATAGTAGTAGTAGTAGTAGTAGTAGTAGTAGTAGTAGAAGTAGTAGTAGTAGTAGTAGTAGTAGTCTGGGCTGCTGTTAAGGAAGTCAAAAAGTGTAGCTATGGTATAATGTAATTATGTCTTCCACTGCCACCTTCCTACTTCCAGCCATGATTCCAAACACCCAAGGAAATGACTCTTCCTACTTTCCGTTTATCCAATTTTTTTCTGGGGGGGAAAAGGGGGTAGCCTTGGAGCCACCAATTAATGAATCTACCTAAAAAAAGATGGGCTAAGCAGGGCCATTGAGAGTTGTACCTTACAGTCGACCTTACAACATCTTACAACCATCCTTTTGATTTGGTAGCGAACTTCCTCCTATATATTACTTCACGCAGTGACAAATTATAACTATATGACAAATCATTCTTATTATTCTGATACATGTTTAAATCAATTAAATCCAAAATATCCTTTTCTTGAAGAGGTAGTTGCAGAACGGGCTTTCCTTAACGGCTATCAATTTATGATTGGAAATTCGGCTTCCTTAAAGCAGTCAGTAGCGTTCCTGGCTGATTCAAGATTGCAT